>UCOH01005948.1:0-111821 GCA_900474275.1 Synergus japonicus
ATTAATTATTTTTATTATTAATTTAATATAATTATATTTTTTATTATAAAACAGTTTATATTAAAGCAAAACAAAACGCACTATGCTACACACCACCTACACACATTGAAGGTATAATTTAGGTGAAAATTAGTAGAATTACAAATTAAATTCATTTACTTACAGAGTTTTCTTTATTTTCTTTATCCATTTTTTTAATCAGGTACCTTCTTCTTTGAAAAATGATACACTTTAATAGTTTAACACTTATCATACATTTAACCTATACAATACATACGCTTTTGACATTTCATATTTTTCCGCTATATGACGCAATACGCATGCGCAATGGATGTGACATTTAGGAAAAGGAATTTGGTCGATATTGCGAAAGACTCTGGCACGGATTAGGATGATATTGTGAAGTTCGAGTGTAGTTTGTACAGGGTTGGGTTGTGGGTTTATATACATATGTAATTAGAAAGAGAGACAATTAATATGTACTATAATAGTCTTTCAGTCAGTGGGCGCGTAGTAAATAATAAAAATGATTATTGTGCATATTAAAATTGAATTAAATTAATTAAATTGTATTAAAAAAGGAATTTCTAATGGAAATCTTCAATTTTTTTTCAGCTGAGTCAACTTCAGAAAAGATAGCAAAGGGCGAGAAAAGATTAGGGGACCAAATTCGAGAAATTTTGAAGCACTATCAACAAGATGATCCTGTGGGACTTCCTGGTGCTCCAATTCCGGATCCAATGGCAGTACCTGACATGAAACATTCGTTTTCCGTATACACCATGACATTTAAGGAAATTCAAGTTTACGGACTTTCCAAATTTCGAATTGAAAACATCAAGTCTGAGTTGGCACTGATGCAGGTAAGATTGGACTGAAGTTTCGGACGTCACTTCCGACGAATTTTTGTCTTCTATTTGTCAAATTTGAAAATATTTTCAGACTATTTTCGATGTTTTGATTTTCATAAATTTTAAGGGATTTTACCAGCTAATGCGGTTTTATTATTCTAAAGGAATTTATAACGGTCTGGCGAGATTTCATTGGAATTTTTAAGTATTTAAGGGTGTTGGGCCCAAATTTATGCTCAACATTCAATTCTTCATTTTTGTCAACGAAAATTATAGATAAATATTTTTTCGCTCTGTAGCACTAATCTTTTTCCAAATATAAGACTGCATACAGAGCAAAAAAATTTTTAATTTCGATATATTTTGCATAAAACGAGGAATTCAAAATTCAATATTTTCATTTTACTTGAAAAATATTTGAATTATACATTTTTTCGCTCTGTACGCATAATTGTAGTTAAAAATTGATTAATCCTTCAGAAGGAAAAAATTCCCAATTTAATATTTTTTGCGTAAAAATTAAAAATTGAATTTTTAGATTAGAACTTGGCTCTAACACCCTTAACTATATTTCATGGGATTTTAAGTAATTTTAAAGGATTTCAAGAGATTTGACGACATTTCATTGGATTTTCCGATAGTTTAAGCGATTTAATTAGATTTCATGAGATTTTGAGTAATTTTGAAAGATTTAATGATATTTTGTAGAATTTTATTATAAGTATGTAATGTGAAGAACTTTTAAAGGATTTCAAGGGATCTTATGACATTTCATTGGATTTTCAGAAATTTAAAGCGATTTAATCAGATTTTATGGGAATTTGAATAATGTGAAGGAATTTCATGGGATTTTCAATAATTTTACAATATCTTGTAAAACTTTGAGTAATTTTAAGGGATTTTACGATATTTTATATGGGAATTAAGTAATTTTAAGGACTTTTAACAGATTTAAGGAATTTTATGAGATTTCATGGAATTTTAAGTAATTTAAAGGGATTTCAAGGGATATTGAGTAATTAAAAAAGATTTTACAAAAATTAAAGGAATTTTTTGAAACTTATTGAGGTTCCTGAAATTAGACAAGCTATTACAAGTTCTTATAATTCAAAGATTAAAAATTCTAATTTACTTTCCATACTTCTGATTTCAAAATCCTTTCATTTGACATTGTGTAAAATCTTTTGTTCTGTTAAAAAATTGATTCTTGTGGCAGGTTTTCAGTCTTAACTGATGTTTTAATTTTAATTTATAAAATTTTGTTATTTTTTTCTTTACTCTAAAATGGTTTCTGTACCTTGGTTTCTATTCTTTGGACATTATAAACAAGAAAATGAGAGCAAAAAAATTCGTCAGAAAAGACGTCTGAATCTTCAATCCAATGCAGCTAAGAATGAAAATTAAACATGCAATTAAATGAAGAAATTGGATAAAAAATTCAATATCAAAAGGATATACATATACCACGTAAAAAATATATATACCAGTAAAAAAGTGCCTCTTATCATCTCCGCTCGATATTTTCTTATTCGATCAAATATACCTATACCATTGAAATGCAAAAATCCTCTAAACTTTTTATTTCTGATGGTACGATCAGGGAATGAAACCCGTTGAGAAAACGTTGACAAAAGAGTTTTTTTTATTGCTATCTAAGTATAGAGAGAACGAGAAACTTTATGCTAAATAAAACTTCTCTTCGTATTTTTCTTCAGTTCTTCCCTTTTTCAACATTATTTTTTTTTAAATTCAAATTATTACGTTCAATTTAAAAGTCGTGTATGATGATTTTTCTTTTTGTGTGTGTTTCTCGTAATTCTTGGAAGAAATAATGAGCATGTATTATTTATTTCAGGTATCAGTGAAGCTGAGTATCGAGACACTTGATATTCGAGGGCTGTATACTTTGTCCTATTGGTTATCGAGATCAGCGGGAGATTTCACTGTCAAATTGACTGGCGTAATCGTTGAAGGTATCGCGAAACTGGAAGTCGGAACAGATGGGAAATTGCATGCACAGGATATTGATATGGACTTAACTTTCGACAATATCGATATGGATTTTAAAAATCTCGGATTTTTGGGATCCGTTTTCCAAGGAGTCTTTAACTCAGTAGGAACATTCATTTTCGATAGCATTAAGCCGTTTATTCTCAAGGAAGTCAATACTAATATTAGGTATGTCTTTATTTTATTTTTATTTATTGTCAATTGAGTCCAAGTCCCAATCTTAGAATTCGAACTTTTTATTTCACTTATCAAATATTATAATTAGGTATTTTTTCGCAAAATTGACATATATTTTTTTTCAATATAATTGACCTGGAAAATTGAAAAATGAAGAAATGAAGAAGTAAAATTGTGAGATTAGAACCATATTCCTTTCATGATTTATTTTTTTTGCATACAATATTTTGATATCTATATGCTTTACCATAAAATCATAAAGATTCATTGCTCATAGTAATAAGGTAATAAAAGTACAATTAGGTCGAGCCTTGGAACATAAAATGTATTCACTACTGGCACAAACAGTACTTAATTCGTGTCGACATTGTAGGTGTGCGTGGTGGGTACTTGCCTGCCAGAACTTAAATCAATGCTCCCAGAACAAGGTTGTTACTTTCGCAATACGAGGTCGTTAAACTGTAAACTGTTTGAGGACTAATCTCAACATTAAAAAAAACCGTTGAGCTTTTAATGCTCCGGATAATATGAAGTATATAAAAAGTAGGAGTACATAATTATTGAAATTGGTACATTAATTATAGCGAGATCATCCAATATTAGAAATATATTATTTTATATTATATTATATATTGAATATATTTTTCAGGGGCGAAGTGAATGACCAAATTTCACAACTGCCGCAGTATTTCCCAAATTCGATATCACCTTTCGACATGGCAGTTTCTGAGGCTCGAAAACAAGTGACTCAAATGGGATATGATCCATATCGAGTTAAAGATTACACCCAAAGTATTGGTATATTCACAGTGACTTCATCCCACACATGGGTTACGGGCTTAGCAAGCTTTTATCGCATGGGAAACATTACACTCTCCATGGAAAACGGCAATGTAAGTACATAACTCAAAAAGTGGAAAATAATGAAAAAGCTTCAAATTGTTTGGTAATTTAAGGAATTTCAAGAGATCCTGAAGAAGTTCAAAGTATTTCAAGGCTTTTTACATTGGGTTGAAGTTTCAAGACGATTTTTATTTTTTCATCAGAGATTCCTCAGCAACAATCAAAAATATTGTTTGCAAAAACATTTCCCATACTTTCTGTTGCAATAAACAAGTTATTGTAGTTAAAACAATTTTCTTTAGTGAGAATCTTTGAAGAAAAAAAAAAATTCTAAAACTTCAACCCAATGCATTTTACAGGATTAATAAAATTCAAGTATTTCAAAGTTATTTGAAATTAGTGTTTCTTTATTGAAGCAGCTAAATAGAAATACAGTTAAATAAATAAATACAGTCTGAAGTTTATAACATTTTAGGCAGCAAATGAAACAGTATCCAATCAATAGTTAATTGTTTTCGTAGGTTTATGCAGTTTTGGACGTTGGTACCCAGGAAATAGAAGGAAGGACCCACTGGGAGGTCAGTGTGATAGGAGGGGTTTTGTCTCGAGCAGGAACCGTATCTTTTACCGTCGATTACTTCAGAGTTCAAGTCAACCTGAGTCAACCCTTGGACACACGAAAACGGGCCACTTTGGAGGAACTCGATCTTGAACTTGGCAATATTCAAACTAGGATACATGGAGCTGGAACTCTAGACTATATAATGGAAGCTGGTGTGAACATTTTACCAAATCTCTTGAGGTAAAAGTTGTTAATGTTTTAGGAAAACCGTTTTTTAAAATAACCATTTTTTAAGAAAACCGTGTTTTAAGGGTTTAATGGGATTAAAAGCTAGAATCAGGTTGGTTCCTCACTGATTAGAATTGATGGCTCAAGAAAGGTTTTCTCGTTAAAGGTACCAAATAATGGATGCTGTGGAAGGACCAATTAAAAGACGTATACAAGCGGAGTTAGATAAGGTTGACGTGGAGAAGCTTATTCACGAGAAAATCCCTGATATCGAAGAACATGCTAGGCTGCTTCAGGGCTTACCTCCTGTTGATGACATCCTATTAGAGGAATCCGATCCACCTCCTGAACTCGAAAATCAAGAACCTTTTTCTGAGAGTGAGGAAGATCGTGGCCCTTCATGAATTTAGTTTCAATTTTATTTTATATTTATAAATATGGCTGACAGTAATTTTTTGACAAATCTGGAATCCCCTTTAATATCTATTTAATTTAATATACAAAACTATAAAAATTTAAACAAAATGAGAGAATAGATGATCAAAATGATAGAAGTAGGCTTTAAAAAAATCTGGTGCGATTTAAAAGTTAAGTCTGTACATAATTAGATTGCTAGGTAAACAAAATGAATAACAAAGCACTAAAAAGTGGTAATATTAAATAATCAGCTTAATTAATTGGAAATATTCTTATCTGTTTTGTAGTCTTATGTTAAATTAATCGTCAATTTCAGTCTGCAAGTCCTCACGTAATTGACGCAAAACTTCTTCCTTGTCTGAACTTTTGACACCTGCAAATGAAAATTGTATAATGAAAGTGTAGAATAATTTTTTTATTCAAAAACATAAAGAAAATCTTACTGCAGTAAGGCATAGATCCGGAAGTAAGAATGAAAAATGTTCCTCGCTGTCGATAATTTATGGAATTAATTCCCATTTCTGAACAAGTAGTTGGAGTGCACTTTTCTTCTAAAAGTGTAAGTGCGCGTCTGTAAGTTAAGTCCCAATGATGTGCCCAAAAAGTACAGTTGCTCTCGACTGCTACGAGTATTGATTCAGTAAAGTACGTGTAAGATCGACCGTGACTGCATATAGCTTGATAAACCACTGGAAAAGGACTTTTTTTAGACAAGAATTCAATTTTCGACAGTCACAATTGTAAAATGTGTAAAAAATTTACAAAAAGAGTGATTTTACCTGCTTGAGGAATTGGAATGATATTAAATGGTATCTTTTTTAGACGTGCACAACCGGGTTGTGTTTTACCACCATTTGGATAGAAGTCCACATGACCTGAAAAGTGGAAATAAAAAAGTTCAATGTTATATGCATTATTATATTAATTAATAATTAATTACGAACCTATTCTTTCAGGTAAACCGAGTCCGAGACTGGTCAATAATTTAGCGTTGGTATGAATGACATCAACGAAAGGGGCATCACTTCTATCCAATAATAAGTCCATATCAGCATTTCGAAAACACGGTTGAGCAGGATCTAATCCAGTTATCCTTTCGACTTTCCATTTATTTGGTAATTTAATCACTGCATTTGCTGCAAAGCTAGCAATGTGAGCGCCGAGACTATGTCCAACAAAATGAAGTTTTCCCCATTGATTTTCACTTGGTCCTTGAGAATGTATCGTTGCATTTGCTATGTGCTCGAAAAGCCTTTGATTAGAAAAAATTAATTTAATTCTCTTCCTTTAATTGATAAAGCTTCAATTTGTATAATAAAATCCGAAAGAATTTTCGATATTAAATTAAAATACAATAAAATAAAAAATACAATACAATACAATTAAAATTAAACTGCATGCCATCACGTAATGAAGTAAAATAATCACTTTTAATTACTTTGCTATCAGAGACCCCACGACTCTGGTATTAACCGCGGCTTTGTAGTAGTTCCAGGTATTACTTCCTTCACTCCAGTCAACGATTATAATATTAACGTCATCCTAAAATAAATATGCCTATATTAAAAAAGTTAGGATTTCCTAAAACTCACAAAAAAAAATAAATCCCTTAAACATCCATTAAAATTATAAATCTCTTGAAATCCAAGTTAAAGTTAGCAAAAATCTCTAAAAATTCATAAAAGCCTCTTGGAATTTCTTAACATTTAAAATCTCTTAAAATCCTTAGAAATGGTATCAAATTTCGTGAAATCCTTAAAAATTCTATAAAAGCTTTTAAAAATTAGAGAAATCAGTAAAATTATCTGATAATAATCTAAAGCTTATAAAACTCTCTTGAAATCTTTCTTAAAATTATTAGAAATCTTACAAAATTCTTTAAAATTACATAAAATATTTTTTAAATTATTAAAATCTCTGGACTACCTTAAAATTCTATAAAACCCTTTGAAATCTCTTAAAATTCAATTGGTTTTCTTATAACTCTCAAAAACCTCTTGAAATCACTTACAAATCCACAAGAAGCATTAAAATTGTAAATCTTTCGAAATGCTTTTCAATTCTACAAATTCCTTTAAAAATTATATGTATATAGAAATTCTTTTGAAATCCCTGAATAAAATTACCTTAAAATACCCAGAAACTTCTTAAAATTCTTAAAATTTTACAATAATATTTAAAGTCTCTTTGCGTCTTTTAGAATTTATTAAAATTATTAGAAATCTAGTTGCATTCCATGAAATCCTAAAAATTATATAAAATCTTTTAAAAATAAGAAAATCCCTTAAAATTATTAAAGTCTCTTGACTTCTTTTAAAATTCCTTTAAAATTGTTAAAACATCCAGAAACCTCTTAAAATCACTTAAAATTTCTCGAAAACCTTCAAAATACATAAAAATTCGTTGGAATATCTTAAAGTTCTTAGAAATCTCTTGAAATTAAGTTAAAATTCACAAAAATTTCTAAAAATTCATAAAAACCTCTTGGAATTGCTTAACATTTAAAATCTCTTAAAATCATTAGAAATCGTATCAAATTCCATGAAATCCTTAAAAATTCTACAAATTCTTTTAAAAATCATTGTATAAAAATTCTTTTGAAATCCCTCAATAAAATTACCACAAAATTCTTAAAATTTTACGATAAAATTTAAAGTCTCTTTACATTTCATAAAATCCTAAAAATTATATAAAATCTTTTAAAAATCACAAATCTCTTTAAATTATTAAAATCTCTTGACTTTTTTTTTCAAATTCCTTAAAGTCCCTTAAAATTCTCTGAAACCTTTTGAAATATGTTAAAATACCCAGAAACCTTTTGAAATTACTCAAAATTCGACGAAAACTTTCGAAATTGCTTAACATTGTTTTAAACCCAGAATCAGCAAAATTTCATTGATTTTTTAATGACTTGAAGTTGTAAGAAATTAAATAAATAATCGTGCGCTATAGTAATAATATATAATAATAATAATAATAATAATATGAGTAAATTAAAAAAATTAAACTTATGCTAATTTTGAAAGAAATAATTCAAATTTTTTGTACATATCAACTCACCCATAAAAGATAAGCTTTTCCCATATCCTGGACCCACTCCTCATCACCATTTGCTAAAAATCCATGAACTATCACAACAGTTTTACGACGAATGTCAAAATCAGTCCACTCTAATCCAAACTGATCGCCAATGTAAACGTGAACTCTTTTCGGTTTTCTTCTTGATAACATATAAAAATGTGCATAAAGAGGACTTGCATTTTGTTCCTGTTGTTTAAAAAACCATTCCAGCGTTTTTGCAAATGTAGGTCCCAGTCCAAAGCAATCAACTTCTTTAGGTTTTGATCTCGGGAAAGCACTCGAGTTAAAGGAAGTGAAAGTAAAATTCTTTAAATCAATATCCGATTTTTCGTTCACGCTTTGAATTACCGTTTTGTCTTCTTCACTCGAAGTATCATTTTTCGCGAATGTATTTGAAATAAACAGTAAAATAAGCGAAAACTTAATTACAGAATACATGTTTGAATTCTGAATTTGAAATACTCTCCAGAGAGCAATTCTATATGCTTTAATTCTAGATTTTCTATAAAATTCTGATGTCCTGAGTAATCTGAGGTGCGATAAGACGCGCACGACTTCAACGGCTTCGTTAGTTGACCTCAACTAACGTCTGAGAGTTAGGAATGATATAAAAACACAACGGTTTTGTCTTCTTATAATGAGTGACTAGGAGACCTTGAATTTGCAAGTGTGTGTTCGTTCGAAGAATGTTCATGTTGACATTAAGTTTAATTACCTATTCACTTATCATTATTGGAAAAAAGTAAATCTGTGAGTCAATTATTCAGAGACATGTTCAGATTCTTCTATATGGAAAAAGCTTGTTCACTTGTATACATAATGATCTAATGAAAATTGTGTGTCGAATTAAAAGTTCTATATTTTACCGAGATCTTATTGAGATTTAAAATTGAGGAATTTCTCGAGAAAAACACAATATTGTCATTTAGAGAATGTTTAGAGAGAAGATATTTATCTTGTTTACTCTATGCCTGGAGTAATCTATGTAAATAGATGATGCATTGTTCGACCTATATTTCGATATCCATTTCCTAAATCATTAAATCCATTTCCTATAGGAAATTGATTAATTGATTAATTAATAATTTCCTATAATTAATTAAACGAATGGACTGAAGTTTCAGACATCTCTTCGGACGATTTTTTGTCTTCAATTTGCAGAATTTGAAAATAATCTTCAGTTATTTGCGATGTAGTGAGTTTCATAAATTTTAAGGGATTTTACCAGTTACTGCGGTTGTATTGATTCGATAGAAATTTATAACGATTTGGCGAGATTTCACTGGAATTTTTAAGTATTTAAGGGCGTTGGGCCCAAATATTAAGCTCAATATTCAATTCTTCATTTTACTCAATGAAAATTATAGATACATTTTTTTTCGTCTGTAGCACTAATCTTTTTTGAAATATAAGACTGTGTACAGAGCGAAAAAATATTTAATTTCCATGCTTTTTGCATAAAACGAAGAAATAAAAATCTAACGTTAAAATTGTATATTTTCATTCTACTTACAAAATATTTGAATTAGACATTTTTTCGCTCTGTACGCATAATTCTAGTTAAAAATTGAATAATCCTACAGAAGGAAAAAATTCACAATTTAATATTTGTTGACTGAAACGTAGAAATCGAATTTGTAGATTAGAACTTGGCTCCAACACCCTTAACTACATTTCATGGGATTTTAAATAATTTTAAAGGATTTAATGATATTTTGTGGAATTTCATTATAAGTATGTAATGTGAAGAACTTTTAAAGGATTTCAAGAGATTTTACGACATTTTATATGGGAATTAATTAATTTTAAGGACTTTTAACAGATTTAAGGAATTTATCGAAATTTTATTGGATTTTCAGATATTTAATGAGATTTCATGAGATTTTGAGTAGTTTTAAAAGATTTAGTGATATTTTGTAGAATTTTATTATAAGTATGTATTATGAAGAACTTTTAAAGGATTTCATGGGATTTTACGACATTTCATTGGATTTACAGATATTTTAAGCGATTTAATCAGATTTTATGGGAATTTGAATAATGTGAAGGAATTTCATGGGCTTTTCAATAATTTTAAAGAATTTGACGATATTTTGTAAAACTTTAAGTAATTTTAAGGGATTCTACGATATTTTATATGGGAAATAAGTATTTTCAAGGATTTTTAATAGATTTAAGGAATTTAGCGAATTTTCATTAGATTTTTAGGAATTTCATGAGATTTTGAGTAATTTTAAAGGATTTAAAAAGATTTTATGAAATTTTGAGTAATTTAAAAATATTAAACGAAAATTAAAGGAATTTTATGAAACTTATGGAGGTTGCTGGAATTAGACAAGGTATTACAAGTTCTTATAATACAAAGATTAAAAATTGTAATTTACTTTGCATACTTCTGATTTTAAAATCCTTTCATTTGACATTGTGTAAAATCTTTTGTTTTGTTAAAAAATTGATTCTTGTGGCAGGTTTTCAGTCTTAACTGGTGTTTTAATTTTAATTTATAAAATTTTCTTCTTTTTTTCTTTACTCTAAAATGGTATCAGTAAATAAAAAAAATAAAAGGTTTCTGTACCTTGGTTTCTATTTTCTCGATATTATAAACAAGAAAATGGAAACAAAAAAGGTTCTTCAGAAAAGACGTCTAAAACTTCAGTCCAATAATTATTCCGCAATGTCACTTTTAATGCCTTGGTGTTTCTTTATTATTTCTAGTTATTATAATAAGGTATTTAAACAGAAATTTCATTGTTTCAGAAATTTCAAGAATAAAATAAGGCGAATAAAATGCGGGGTAGAGTAGAATTGATTCTATAAGTTGGAAAAGAAAGTATTTTGGATTCTTTCCAATTCTATACAAGAATGATTTTCTTGTAGATAGTGGAACGAAAGGCTCCTTCACATTTTTCAATATTAAGGTTTCCTAGATGGAACCCTATTCTTTACGATAACTTGCTCGTTCAACAGAAGCGTTCGAATCTTAAATGGCTTGAAATAATGTTTGATAGCCTATCTTGTGAAATTTTATCGAGATGGGCGTGAAAGCAATGAAATTAAAGAAACTTATAGAATTCAACTGAAATCAACTAGTTTTAGATTCGTAATTATATTTATTATTCTTAAATATTTGTATTATTAATTTTCAATTCTAAAATTCCATAATAAAATTGTATAAGTATTTGTCATTAATTTTTTTTTTTATTAATTAATTTTGTCGGTCGAATGGAATTATTCATTATTTATTTCTTTATTCTTTTTAGATTTACATATTTGATAAAATATTCAACAATATTTTTCATTATTCGTCCATTAAAAAATACTGAAAAACATCAAATGGAAAAAGAGTATTAATTACACGTTTCAAGTCGTAATTAACACAATTATTTGCATTGGTATTCCTCTGAGACTGGTTTCAAGCCCGATTGCATTTACAAGTGAAATGTAAATGTTTGCCGCGTGGAATTCCTATTACATATAGGGGAAATTTGGCTAATTGATCCGAGAAGTGAAAGAATTTGTCGTTCGCTGAAATAAATATCGTCCACTTGAAAAGGAACGATTCAATCAATAGGCATTCATGTAAAACATAAAACCTCTGGATTTTTTTTCTTCAGCATTACAAGTTTGATCAATTTTCTCTCATTTCGTAAATTATGAATGAAAATTCTCTGTTTTATTTACAAAATATTTAAACAGAAAGTTTTTCCGAGATTTGAAAATGAATATATCAATTTATATAATTTTTTTTCAATTATAATAATTTTTTTATTTATTTAATATATTATTTTATTATATAATTTAAGGAGTAGGGGTACTACTCCTTTAATAAGAAATTTATATATTTTAACTATTTACTTCAAAATAAAATCCTTTTTAATTTTATATTCAATAATTTTATCTTATATTATATTTTAATATATGTATTATATATTAAATTACTACGAGTACTGAAATTTCCGTGGATTATTTCGTCACAAATATCGAAGAATTTTTTCGAAACAAACATACAATGCAATTAAAAAATGATCAATTACAGTAAAAAAAGTAATTTGCCTGACCATAACTTATTATTTCTACTACAAAAGGTGCGGGCAACTTAGCAAGTAGAAACGGCAATTTATAGCAAGACACGAGCAATTTTCATATAAAATTAAAGTATCAAGAAATGTGTTATTTTTTTTTATTTGTTAATTTAAAACGTATTAATAATTTAAGAACAAATTTATTAATATTAAATTATTTATTAATACTAAAATATTAAAACGAATTAATTAATTTAAACTACTTCAAATTAGAAAACAAAAAAAAAACGATTCGTTTTTTGTCTGACAAAAACTTACCTTTTTCCAAGTAAAAACAGGAAGTTATAGTCAGACATGGAGCCACTCGTCAAGTAAAAAAGGTTTTTTAGAGTAAGACATGCTCAAAACAGTTCGATATTTTATATCATTTATATTAATGAACTGGCAGAAATACACTTTATTATACACCTACATTGAAAGATAATTAATCAATAATACTATTCAATTACAGTAATAACTTTAAAATTTATATTTACTTCATCTTCAATAACAAAAACCAAAAATTTTGCTCTATAGAGATTTAAATTTACCTGCCAGTACTTATCGACCAATCGGAACATAGGTACTACGTGAGACAACTTCCCGTCTTTTTTCTTATAATTAATTTGGATTTATTGCTAAATAATTAACTTCTGCACACTACTTTACACTTTTTTATTGCTTCCAAATTGAATATTGTCCCTCTGACTATAAGAGAATCGATAAACCGAATAATATTAGAAGTTGCTCAATTTGACTTTACAGTTCGTTTGAGAAATTTCGTTAGTTTGTCAGTTGCGCTCGAACGTTCGAAAGGTGAATATGGCTCGCGTCGGGTAGTTTTATAGAAACTTTCGAAACAATCAAACAATTGATTTTTCATCAATTAGAGAGAATTAGTTGAAATTTGTGAGCTGGAAGGTGTATTTGCCTATTTAAGTGGACAATTTTAATCAATTTCAATAGTTTTTGCTCAACTGAATCTGCCGGTCGCGCAATAATAAACTGCCTCCATTTTCACGAATTTTAGTCGTTTTTTCCGTCACAGTCGTTCGTTTTGTTTCGCCTTCGTGTTCGGTGACAATATTTTCCGAAGATCGATCGAATTTTCGCATTTTTTTTTGGAGTAAAATTTCGGAATGTAAGGTTAGGCTGGTAAAACTTTTTCTCGATTTCCCCCATTTTTCCCCCGTTATTGTCGTCCATTTTCGTCAATTTTCGGAAGTTTTCGAGAGTGTCAGCTGGCTTTTGTTTTCAAGTTTCCAAGTGCTGTAATTGAAATATTTTTCGGTTTTTAATACTTAATAAGTTTTTGCTTTATAAAGTAAAGTTTATATAAATGATTTAGATTAAATTAATAAATTATTAAATTAGTAAAGTGTAATTAAAGTGTAATTAAAGATAGGGTTAAATTTCTTTTTTGTTCCGCGTTTTTTCGGGAGTGATTTTTTTTTGCGAGTGATTTTTTCTGCATTTGTGACGATATTCCAAATTGATATCGAGCATGGATCTTCTGTGTTGCTGCAATAAAAAAGTAAGTTTCTTGATTTTATTTGCAATTTACTATTTTCATTATCAATTTAGAAATATCCGTGGCTGTTTGGTATTTATAATTTATAATATATTTACAATTTTGCTATTTATATAAATAGCTAAATTACAAGAGAATTTTTAAACTAAGTTTTTAAACTTCTAGTGCTATCGAATTCGTGTATTTAGATTTCTATTATATCTAATTTCTATTTCATAAACTTATTAAACTTAGAAAATTCCCAACGCTTTGAAATATTAAGCATGAAAACAAATGATTTTATTAATGAAATTCATTTCCCCAATTATTTGAATTTAAAGTTTATTGAATCTAAAGTTAACAAAGTTAAATAAATATCGGTTTTAAAATTTATTTAAACGTAGCTGAGTCTATGATGTTACTGATGTTGTAACTTGGAACAAGAAGTGTTTTCTCATCACTTGAGTTCTTGATGACAAGTATTCGCTTAGACTTGGAAGTAATTACTTCCACGACAATAAACTCAAAGGAAGGTGTATTGTGTTGTAAATTACAGAGAGCATCGTACGGTTTAAAGCAATTGAGAGCAGAGAATAAATTATCCATTTCTAAAATCTTTGCTATCTTATAACTTATACAGAAAATATAATGAAATTAATCAGATAAGTGTTAAATCTCTACGAATAATAAAACATATAAATAAAGTTTTATAATAAAATTTTCGTTTCGCCCTACAAGATCTAGGAAATATTTTTGCAAAGTCTCTCTACGAGAATAACGTTATCTAAGATACACTCCGCGACCTAATTTTTTCTAGATTTATTTTATATTACCTACATGCAAGTAAATATATTTTCAAGGATAAAAATGATGACGAGCATCGCTCATCGACATTCGATAAGCATATTACAGTCTAGTTAAGGGCTTAGAACATATATAGGGAAGAAAAGTTGTTTGTGTAGAAAACTGAGGTCTGTGGCTAGTGACAGGGCGCCGACGCAAAGCGTCACGGCGCCCGGCGTCTCGACGCGCTTTAACGTCAGTGCACGTTCGTCCTGGTTGCAGAGAGCCTCGCGTCACCTTTTACCCGGAAGTACCTTCGACGTTTCCGTTATTTGAACACACGATGCGCGAAAACGTGTGTGAAAATGGAACTATGACACAAGTCATATTTTTTTAAATCCTCTTCCCTTTTCTAAACATCTTTTTTCTTCACGAATTCATTTCTATTTTATACTTTTCAAAGCCTATCTTCATCACAAAATACCAAATTCGTTGTCAGTTTGAGATGCAAGAAAAAAATAATAAATGAAGAAAAAACAAATGAAACAATGAAAGTTTCAACTTGATTTATAACTATTTATATAATTTTGCATTAATGAAAAGTGTATTTAAGAGAAAGTGAGGATACTTATAAAAATAGGAATAATAAAATTATTTTCTACATCTCTTATTTAAAAAATGGCAATATGAAATAATTGAAAAAGAACAATTGAACGATAAGAAGAGAAGAAATGTTGTTTCAGCTATTGTTGTCTCAAATTAAGTGTACGCAAAATCCGATTGAAGTTTCTCTTGAAAGAAAGATAAACAATTTCAAAAAGACTTCTCATACAATAGAAAATTGAAACAACGTACCGATTCTACTCAATAGGCTTTGCTATAACTATATAACGAATTAATATTTCTGTTATTTTACTTTATTTTAATATTTAATTTAATATTAATATTCAAATCAGTATTTTCCGCAAGGAATTTTACTGCAATTTCAATTCTCACTAATTTTACTAATGAAATTACTCTCTCTAATGAACTCTCACTTTACTAATAAAAAATTTTAATTGATATTGAAAATAAATTATAAATCCTATACTTTATATCAGTTTAATCCAATTATATATTAATTACGCGTGAAATGAAAACTCAATTATTTTATTGAAATGAAATAGTGTGGATAAATATTGATATGAATTTGATACGTTATATGTAACTTATAACTTATTTATAATTTGATTTATAATTGATTTATAATTTATTTATATTTATACATTTATATATATATATATATATATATATATATATAACTTATAACTTAGTTATTGTTACGAATATAATTTTTACAGATTCTAGATGTAGATAAAATTGTTGTAAAGAGACTTTGTGACGTTGATATGTAAAGTTAGATCTGGATATATATATATATATATATATATTACATATATATATCAACAGTGGTGGAGTTTTTTGAAAAAAAGAGAAGCTAAGATCGAGAAACCGATGAACGGGATAAACTTTCGGTTCTTACTCTTATAGTGGCGTTATAAAATTGGCCGCGTGGAGGGAAAATAGTGCGTTGATGGACAGGACCATTTTTCTATAAAAATGAGAGTCCCGTTAGTTTTACTTGGTGGAATTGTGGTTTTATCAGTAGCGGTGGCAAGAGCCTTATCGTGTGTGTGTTCGCCCCTCGAGTGCGACCTTCTTACCGAAGAAGACTGTCCCGGAGGTCTCACCTGGGATCCCTGCAAGTAGGTACTCAAATGTTCAGGGCGACTGGACGACAACTGATTTTCCGATTTCCTAATGCCGCGATCGAATCGATCCAAACGTACTGCCTGAGAAAGTTAATTCACTTGACTTAATTTAAAAGATAATTGGATTGTCCTAAGGCAATTTACTCAACGTTTGCAGAAGTCGTCGATTAAAAAGTGAATTATCTTCATTCCGCCAACATTTCTCGGAAAATTCTTCATTTGCATAGAGACGAAACATCGTTTTTTTTTCTCGTCATCCTTTGATGAGAATTTCCTGATAATATTTTACTTCACACAAAGTTATACATTTTATTTTGTAGTTTATGTAAAAGAATTGTTAAAATTTGATAACATGAGAAAAAGTTGCTTTTTATGCAATCCTATTTAAAATTGTCATACAGACGGTTTATTAGAGGAAATCACGTGCTAGGTTTATTATTAAAACATAATTGCTTTAGCCGAAAATATTAAATTTTGCAAAAAATATGATTGAAGTTCCGAACGTTCAAACAAACGAATTTTTGTATTGACTGCATTTTAAACTTGAAACAGTGTTAAATATTGATTCACTTTTATACGTATATTGAAAGTAATTGTGGCAAAAAACTTGCAATGCATTTTTTTTTAGTTGGAACAAAATATTTCTGGGTAAAATAGAATATTCAATATTCAAAATAATATTAAATGAAAGTATTTCGTTCACTTGAACGTTCAAAACTGGCTCGTAATAATATAATAATAAAATATTCTATATATATATATATATATTAGATAAGGTAATTTTTGAGCATGGCTTGACATTCAATCTAAAAAAACGTGCTTTTTTTGAGACCCATCCTAATGCAAATGAAGGTTCATAAAAAACTTTAATTTGCTGAATCCAACTGCTCGAGTATATTGCAAGGAACTCCTTTAAGTCCCTCTCTGATATCGAAGGCAGAAGGTTTTTTCAGGAAAAAGAAAAAGCTTTTCCATTCCCCACTCATCCCTTCGCACAATCTGAGTGTCACTGCCGCAGTTTCGTACGTCCGATTGGCAGACATGCCATTTATTTTCACCCTCACAATCCCTAATTCGAATACCAGAGACCGATAGAGCCAACATCGTCGGTGCATGCTAAACATTTTCCGATAAATTCCCAGTATGAGTCCGCCGATCGATGCATTCGTTTCGAATAGTTTATATGCGATCAGCTTTCACATGTGGGACATATGGAATTCCTCTTTGATATACATATTCAAGAAATATATAACTAATTTCAATCATCCTTATCCTTTATTATTTCGCGACCGCTGAGCAATTTTCCCAAGAATTAGGGTGGATCACGAAATCCTTCTATTGTTTGGTATGAGGAAAAAGGCTATTTTTTATGACTGTAGGCAATCTTTTTCATAATATTAGTCGGAAGAAAAATAATTGGAGGGAAATAAGTAATTGTTCATTCAAAAAGAGCTCTCTATATATGCCTGAGTTAATGGAAAGTCGATCGCTGATTTAATTAGTGGAATTTTTTACTAATTATTTGATGTATTTCAATATTAATAGCTAAGCTAATGAAAATTTACCTCGTGGAAGTTTTCTCTTCATTTGCAGAATTATTAAGTTCATTTATCTCATATACAAATCTGGATAAATCGCAGATTATACTGTTTACTTTATTTGTTTATTTTATTGTTGCTTGTCTATTTAAGTTGAATTTGAACGAAACAATGGATCTATTGCGCAAGTTCAATTTTATTTATCAATAATCAAGTTTAAAAAGATTAAAGCTTCAAGAAACTCGAATACTTTGCTGAAGAATACCAATTTTTTAATTACTTAAATTAAAATTTCACATTAAATTAAAAAAATTACGATTCTCCATGCGAATTGGGGCTGAATTAATAAAACTCGTGAAATGTTAACTAAGTAGATGAGCCCTCTCATTTAACTCGCCATCCAAGCTTCCAAGTATCGCTTAAAGCTGTAACTCAGGGGCATTCGTGATAGTTTGAGAAAATCTCATAAGCATGTAGAATGTCCAATTCAAAGACCAATCTTGTACTCAGGTATTTCAAATTCTCACTAGTTCAGAATTACAGTCGAGTAATTTTAAGCGGAGCTGCAATTAAATGAAAGAAGAGAAATTTAATTTAATTTTAAATCAAAGTAATATTAGAAAGTAAATTTAAATATTTAAATATTTAAATATTACAAAGTAAATTTAGTATATTGATTTAATGGTCATTTAAACGCGTAATTTTTGCGATAGAGGAAAGATTGCTTTAAATTTGTCCTAACTATGTACAGATTTGCCTAATTTAATGAATTTACTAATAAGGAAAACAATTTGGTTTCAGATGTTGCAAAGTATGTGCGCGAGTCGAAGGAGAGCCTTGTGGTGGACTTTTCGGATTTTCTGGCAGTTGTGCGATAGGTTTGCAATGCATAATCAAGAATTTATTGCACCATGCTCGAGAAGTCGATGAAGGCATTTGTACAAGTAAGTCCACAAAATTAATAAAAATTTGCTAAACGCAGAAAACAAATCTGTTGAATCTACAGACATTTTTGTTGGATTTCCAGATAAAATCTGTTGAATTTACAGAAAAATCTGTTGTATTTACAGAAAAATCTGTCAATTCTGGATAAAATATATCTGTAAATTCTGCAGATAAAATCTCTAAATTCTACAGATAAAATCCGTAAATTTTACATTTACCGATTTTTTGTACTTTGTAACATAAAAATAAATGCCTTAAAAACAATTATTAATTAAGAACATGGTTTACTCGATATTTGTTGTATAAAAAATAAAATTCCATAATGCACTCAGTTATACGAATATATTTAATTCAACAGATTGAATCAGTAAAATTTTCAGATTTTTTCCGTTAAATTTACAAATTCTTTCTGCTATTTTAGAAGGTGACTCTAACAGATTTCTGTAAATTTTATTACTGATATAGAGTTGTCAGATAAACAGATTTTATTCTGTTATATTAACAAATTTGATCTCTTAAAATAGAAGAAATGTTCAACAGATCTGAATCTGTAACTTTAGCAGATTCATTTTTCTGCTAAACTTTTCTGTTCTCCTTTTTTTTAGTTTTTCTTTTAAATGCGAGGAACAATTAATTAATAAATAATTAATCGGTGATTTTTTAAATATTTATAATTGATTCAGAATCAATGTCGTCAAAAGATTTTTCAGAAACTTGGGGAAAAAAAGTGAAAATTCTGCTGGATTGTCTTTTTGAAATTTGAAAGATGGCGTTGCCAACTTCCTGGTCGTAAATATTAGCCCATTTATTCTGATGGACGAGATTTATATTTATAACAATAGAATTTTGGGCTAATATTAAATAAATAGTCGAGATAAATATATTTTCATATATCAGCACATATGAAAATATATGGAGTTATTATTTTAATACTGCGCTAACATTTGCATTCGCGGATAAATGTGAATTATACATACCACAGGAGAACTATAAATTATGACTTTAATTACCACGGAATAATATATTCGCTTAAATATCAAAAAAATTAATTCTGAAATAGGATATGCTTTTGAACGTATCTTTTGCAAACATTTTCATTTCACAGAATTTTATACATTTCACAGTGAACAAAGCTTGCAGAATAGAATCTTCCCCTTCAGATTCACGTAGAATGAAACTCCTTGTTGTGTTTGCAGAATTAAAAAACGAGATTCCGTTTAGTATATTCAGTTCGTGCCCTGAATTCTTACCCTGAATTCCCTATCGTTTAAAACTTTTTAAGAGTTAAATTATAATATCATCAAGTTTTTATCATATAAATTATTATACATGTTTCCAATAAATTCCTAATATATATAGAATTTGATTCTTAAGTTTAAAAAACTTGCGATTCAAGTTAAAAGAGTGATAAAATGTATCGTGCAAATATATTTTCAAGCATCTTCTCGCATTTAAGTTTGCGCATGTGAAAATTTTCTTGACTTTGACATACGTCTACTTTGTATTCATAGAATATCGTGGATGGTACAGGAAGATAGAAATTAGTTCACCCGCCTCGAATTTACATGGAATTTACGTTATCACATAAGTGTATTTTTACGAACTGTTGATATGAGTCGTTCAGGGCAAGTGTTTTTCTTTTTACTTTACATTTACGTTGATTAAAAGTTTTTTAACAGAGATTAATTTTATTCTTCAATATCCCGACACACACAAATATCGCAATACTTGTGTGAGTCCCGGGGATTCCTGAAAGTTCTGATTAGCTATCTATAAATGACTCAATATGATTTCTACCTGATACAATTTCTTGAAATTTTATTTTTCTGGAGAAATCCAGGTTTCAATAATTTCCAATCAGAAATTAGTACAAGTTACTTTGTTACTTAGTTCATTAGCTAATTTTGATTATAATTATTAATTATCATTATTATTAATTATAATTATTAATATATTAATTAGTTTCAATATGCACTTATGAATTATTTTTTAGTAAAAAATTATATGATTACTTACTTCAGTTATCTTATCAGTGAAAATATTTTCAAAGAAGCGTGAAAACTTGCGATGACGGAAGGGGTAATCGAAGAAAGTATAAATTCTGTTCTACCTTCGTGATGTACTTTGTGTGTAGTTTTCATAAGGAAGAGTTGGTATTGAATATTTCATTACAAAGTGGAAGTCAGTTATTTAAAATTATATCAGAAGAAGGTAAATAGTCAAAATAAAATACATTTTTGAACACAATTTAATCTGAAATCAAAGTAATAATATTCAGGGTGGCCACATGTCAGGGAAGTCAGGGAAATGTCTGGTTTCTAGGAATTTAAAGGGATTAGCAGAGATTTATATAATATTTAAAAGATTTAGTGGAATTTTAAAGGACTTCCTGAAGTTTTAAGCGATTTTTAAGAAAGTTTAGGGAATTCAAAGAATTTTATGGAATTTTAAAGTTCCTTCGGAAATTTTGAATGATTTCACAAGATTTTTATAATTTTCTAAAGATTTTGTGAAATTTTAAGGAATTTTGAAAAGTTTTCAAAAATTTTTAAAGATTTTTACGTATTTTAAGGCATTTTATAGTTTTTCGTAGAATTATAAAGGAATTTAAGAAACTTGTAAGAATTTTAAGAGATTTTAAGGAATGATAAATAATCTCGTGGAATTTAAAAGGAATTTAAAAGGCATGTTAGAATTTAAAGAAATTTTAATTATTTTAAACTGATTTGATAGGAATTAAAAAATTTTAAACGATTTTAAAAAGCTTGTAAGAATTTTAAGAAATTTTGATTTATTAAAGTAATTGTAAGAGGTTTTAATGTTCCTCGTGGAATTTTAAAGGATTTCATGAGACTTTTATGTTTTAAAACATTGTGTGAAATTTTACTAAATTTTAAGAGATTTTTATGTATTATAAAGGATTTAACAGTTTTCCATGAAATCCTAAAGGATTTTAAGAATCCTAGAAGATTTTAAAGAAATTTTAAGGGATTATAAAATATTCTCGTTGGATTTTAAAGAATTTTAAGAAATTTTTATTTTTACATTCTCATCGGAGAGAATGTATTAGATTTGTGTAAAATTTGACCCCCCCAGTTTTCATCAAATGTCCACGTTTTGGGACCCCCTGAACCCGAAAAACATGTTTTTACGAATGTGTCTGTCTGTCTGTAGCTTTTAGTTTGTTAGCACGATAACTTTCGAAAGAATTGACCGATTGGATTGTCCTTTGGTATACTCTTTTAGTGCCCCAAAATGAAGGTCAAGTTTGTTGGCCAGTCATTTTGGATAAAAATTTAAAAAACTGGAACATTTTGAAAATTTTTGAAACCACTTTTTTTTTAATTTAAAAATTCTAATGACGGATGTTCGTAGTACTTAAAAAGACGAACAATTTTTCTTAATAACTTTTTTGGATAAAAAAAAAATTGGAAGACTTATAACATTTTGAAAATCCCAAAAAAATGAAATAAATTTGAATTAGAAGCCAAACAACGCACGATGTGAAAAAAAGTCTAAAGATGAAAAATGTTTTTTTTTTTACACTCTATAGGATAGGCATAATAACTTTTTGAATTTCCTTAAAAATCTGAAATTCAAATTTTGAGCCAAATAACGCGAGATACAGAGAAAATGATAGGCAACATAATTATTGGCCTTAAAAAGATCTACAAGTTCTCCTTGAACCATTTTTCAACAGGATGACTAGTTTTCGTTTTAATCATGAAAAATATTGTTAAACAAAGCCGAGCGCGAAGCGCGAGTGCCCTGATGAGAATGTGCTCCTTAAGGTCGATAGAACCTTAAGTAAATTAGTTTTCGTTCGCATTCCATTTCATTTTGTAGTAATTTAAATTTAAAAAATAGGTTCCAGCGAGCGAAGCGCGCAAGCGCCCGAAGGGAGCAAGCATCGCGAAGCCGCAAGCGTCCCGAAGGGCGCAAGCGTCGCGAAGCGCGACGTCTGCATGAGAATGTGCCCGCGTTAGCGGGCAGATTTTTTAACAGTAATTTTAAGGGTTTTCATTGAAATTTTAAAGAATCTTACAAGATTTTAAGGGATTTTATAGTTTTTCGTGGAATTATAAATGAATTTAAGAAACTTGTCAAAATTTAAATAAATGTTGACACACGGAGAAAAATGGATATTAAAAAGTATATAATATCTAGCTATTTAACTATGGGACTATCTAGATATTAAGATATCCAATATTTTAATCTCTGGATATTAAATTTGAATATCTGGATATTAAGTTTTAATATCAAGATATTATATCTAAATATCTAGGATAGTCGTCCCATAGTTAAGTAGCTAGATATTACTTTTAAATATCCATTTTTCTCCGTTCATTTTTGAAATGATTTAGAGATATGAAATGTTCCTCATGGAATTAAAACAAATTTCAAAAATTATTTTTTATTTTTAAACAATTTTGTGAGGTTTTTGTTTTCAAGAAGTAATGAAATTTTATACGATTTTAGATATTGTAGTGAAATTTTAAGGAATTTAGAGATGGTTCTAGAAATTTCAAAAGATTTCAGTGAATTTTAAGGGATTTCAATAAGTTTCAAATAATTTAAAGAAATTTTGACGTAAAATTTTGAAAGCTTCTAGGAATTTGAAAATATTTTGAAGTTTTTTGAGGAATTTAAATGTTTTGAAATGATTTTGAGAAATTTTAAATCAATTAGTGAAAGTTGAAGGGATTTCATGAAATATTAATGAAGGGGTTTCGTCGAATTTTAAGATGTTTTTAGGAATTTTCAGAGATTTCCAAGGTTGTCATAAATTGGAGAAATTTTTACGAATTTCAAATGGTGTGAAGTGATTTTAAATTTCAAAAAATTTAAAGTGATATTATACGAAATTTTTGAAAAACTTCAATAGTATTTTTACTGAAAATTTGTTCGCATTTTGATACTTTTATATGTCAGGGAAATTTTTCTGAAAGTCATGGAAAAGTTAGGACAAACTCAGGAAAATGTCAGGGATATGAAAAAATTGAATCTTTTGGCCACCTTGTAATAATAATTTTTGTTATTTCTATTTCTGGTTTGAAATACAAGCAATACAAAAATTCTTTCATTTGAATTTTCAAATCTTCAACCACATAATTTTTCTAAATTCTTAGTCACTAGTAAATTCGCTGAAAAATAGTTACATAGTTAAGAGTTTTTGTTTGAATTATTGTTGGTAATTCTCTCTATTATTCTAGGTAATTCTTCTCTGAATTAAAGGCTTCTTCCACCTTGGATTATCGTTCCAATATTGTTTATTAAAAAAAAAAAATATATTCTTAGGAAATAATTCAGGAAGTATGAACATGAAGCTGCTATTATACATTTTTGCAAGCTTACTGGCTCTTGCAGTGGCTGAAAAACTTGTGAAGGTTGAGGGAACTTCTGGGGATTTTTCAGATATTGTTATAGACACGGCAGGCAGATGGTACATTGTAAAAGAGGAAACATTATATTCTTCATTCGATATGGGAATCACATTGAATAAAATAGAGTTACCGTCAAAAGAACATGTATATACGGGTTTAGGAATCGACATATTTGATAATGTTTATGTCCAAGATCATAAATTGTCAGTATTCATCGTAGCTCCGACTGTGGATAATGAAAAGTTTGTATTTGAAGAAATAACTTTAGCATACGGCAAAGAAAGATTAGTAGGTAGACCAATTTCAAAATTCATTAGTAATATTATGTTCCTTGCGACTAAGACTGGATTGATGAAACTCAATAATGGCGATGTAATCTGTGAACGTGAAAAGTCAAATGTTAAAACAGAAATTATTACTGGACTGGTAGATTTTCCTGCTAAATCTTATAAAGAAGTGATGTTTTATACTGGTGGGTCTCCTAGATTTTGGATTTATATGAAAGAAATAGTATCTGACAAACCAATTTATCAGACAAAGTCCTTTGTCAAATACATGAATGAAGGATATAATCATCTTTTTTATATTGTAAATGGTGAGCAAATAGTCAGGATCCTTCAACGTGGTAGTACTCCATCAATCTTGAATGGAGTAGACGCCACTATTGTTAATAATCAAACGAATTTTGTTACATACTACCGTTACAACTCATATAATACTAAAGTATATATATTTGGTAATATTGATAACTCTGGGATAATTTATGAATTAGGAGAACAAACGGTTAATGGAAATTTAATAATTAAAGCAGTGTCAACGCTTAAATTGAATAATGCACGTCTTATATGTTCTGTGCAACTGGGTCGAAGAATATTTTTTGGGACATCTGATGGTGTCTATGAATTGACAGATCTTACTCCAATGGAAAAATTGTAAATCATTTATTGGTCTCAACTTTATTGCAAAAATGTAGAAGCTTTATAAAAATATATATGACTATAGTAACTTGTAAATCCGAACTATATATGCAAACGAATTAAAAATGGAACTGCACATACTGTCAGCATGTTTTTTCGCAAATGTAAAACGTTAATCCTGAATCTGTAAACCATATTAATATTTTCAACAAGTACAATCCAAGCTTCAGTAAAACAGATCCTTCTTTGTTTCAATATTTCTCGACAAATACAAATATACAATGGCAATGTTTATTTTACCCGAGTAATGAAAGCGAGGGTGAAGTAAAAAAGAGTGAAAGAGTGAAATTGTCTGTGGGCGAATTATTTACCTCAATCTACCTTTATCACCTCACTATTTCATTTTTCTTTTTCCTACGTATGTGTGCACTATTCATAAATATGTGTATTTAGATATAAAATCTTATAATATAAAATATTATCCATAAATCCTATGAATGATTTTAAGTGAAGCATTAGCATCTAAAAACGAATGAAGATTGGGTGAGATCCAAATAATTGTTAAGGGCTATGTCAAGGTTGTGGAAATTCTTTGGAATTAATGCATTTATTTTTATTTGCGAGAGGAAGGGCAAATGTTTGAATGGGAAGAAAGGGAATTGAAGGAAATAAGGGAAAATGGGGGTGACTCGAAAGGTCGTATCAGTGTTACAATTGTTACCTCAACTGATGTTAGTGGTAGATGTCGAGGGACGTAAATGCCAGTTTCTCAACGTCAGACAACAAATCTTGAGTATAGGGTTCTGAGCTTGACTACGGCTCTAGTATACCCACATTTACCATCTGTTACATTTCAGTAACAGTAAATACTATGGTCCATGTAGGAAAGATCGTAGATCACGTATCTACGATCACGTAGGTACCTGCACTGCACACTGCACAGTGCACAGTGCATACTCCACATATAGGCATACAAACACGTTTCTGGTTTCATACACTTATATAGAGTACAGAATCGCACTGGAAAGTACGTATCGAAGAAGTACCTACCCACCCCTGGGCTTATTCTACTAAACTACCAACTTTGCCACAAGCACCATTGCCACCATTATCGTAACGTTGCTGCAGGTCGAGCTCTATAAATGCGTGGTTTTCATACTTGAGTATCTTTGAGTACTTATTTCACAACTTCATTATTGCGCATAAATATGCGTTCAAAGAAGCATAAAGACGGGGGAAAATGGATTCTACTTTTAACATAATGCTGAGATTCTTTTTGAAATCGAAATAGGCTTCGATATGCAAGGAATCATTTGTTTAAGAACTGCGTAATGAAAAAATGCAGAATTTCTTATAACAAGAACGAACGTATTTTCGTTCTTTTTCAATATTATATAATTTATTATGTTTTATTTCTCTAGTATCTTAAAATCTATGTTAAAATTCGTGAAAATCTCTAAAAATTCCAAAAAACCTTTGAATAACTGTGAAATTGCTTAAAATTCGTGAAAATCTCTTACATTTTTCAGAAACTTCTTTAGATTCCGTTAAATTTAATGATAACAATTTAAATCCCTTTTATATCCTTTAAAATCCATTAAAACTATTAGAAATATTCTCAAATTCCATGAAATCTTTCAAAATCCACGTAAAACCTTCAAATTCATGTTAAAATTCGTGAAAATATCTAAAAATTCCTAGAATCCTTTTGAAATTCAATAAAAAACTTTAAAATTCACAAAAAAATTCTTGAAATTTTACAGTAACATTTAAAATCTCTTTATATATTTTTTATATCCCTTAAAAATATTACATAAAAATCTTATCCAATTCCATGAAGTCTCTTAAAATTCTCACAAAATCATGTAAATGGCAGAAAAATCTCACGAAATCCCTTAAAATTATTAGAAATCCCATAAAGTTCCATAAAATCGTTTTAACAGCCTAAAAATCTCTTGAATTTCGTAAAAATCTCTTAAAAATCGTTAAAAATACACATAGAAACCTTCAAAATTATTAAACTCTTCAAATCCATGTTAAAATTAGTCAACTCTTAAAATCTTTCAAAATCATTAAAGGTTTCATCAAATTCTATGAAATCCTTAAAAATATTACAAAATCTTTTATAAATTAGAAATATTTCTAGAAAACCCTTAAAATTTGACGAAAAGCTTCGAAATCTTTGTAAATTCCACAAAATCTTTTAAAAATCATAAAAAGCTTTTAAAATTCCTCAATAAAACTCCCTATAAAGTTTTAAATTCCTTATTCAAATCCCACAAAATACATATCTTAAAAGTCATAAAAGTAGCTTGAAGTCTAATTGAAATCTGATCAAAGTCTTGAAAAATTCTAAAAATTCCTAAAAACTTCTTGAAATTCTTTAAAATTCTACGATAACATTTAAAATCCCATTATCTCCCATGAAATCTTAAAAAATTCCATAAAATTCCCTTAAAATTCCTAGACATTCAATGTACCTATTTCCACTTTAGACTCGTTACAAAATAATTATTAAATTCAAAATTTCGAATTCAATTTACGCGGAATTTACGATTCAGCAAGTACCGATTATTCTACTTATACCATAATTATTTTTATTATTGGTCGTTTCGATTTACATTCGTTTTTCGTTACTAAGGAGGAAAAAGGTACTTTTTACTCCTTAGGCAGTAAACAATTACAAATCTAGGTTTCATAATAAAGTAAAGCATGAATTGAAGAGCATTAATTTTAATTTTAAAGTTTTTTTGCTGCAGAATTATGAAGTAACAGTTGGATTAAAATTTCTGAGCAGTATGAGCACAAAAGATATTTTTATATGTGGTAGATTACCACCCAAGTTGTAAAATAAATCGTAAACGAGATGAATATGCCTTCAACTGAATTCTACGACAAACAACCACGGAATTAATTTCCCGTGTTTTATTCTTGATATAATATTTTGTGACTCTCGTAATGTTTGCGTAACTTTTATTGGTACTTCGAACAACTCTGAATAGCACAGCTGTTATGACCAAAAGTTTTGAAATCATTAATTTTAGCAATATTGGTACGCGAAGTATGAAAACGTGCTTTCAGGATGAAATAACGTTTTAGGATTAGTTTTTTTTTAACATTTCGATATTTTATGATCGAGGAGACTTTGAATTCATAAAAGAATTTTTTCTAAATGATCTTACTACGAGATTGTGAAAAATTATAGTTAAATGTTTGATAAGAGTCTCTCTTATGATAGAATTGTAAATATGGTTGCATTGAATTGAATATAGCGAATTAAATATTATTTAAATCATTACATATTATTTAAACCATTAAATATTTTTATGATTAGGTCAGAGATAATAAAATTATCTTCGACAAAAGTATGATTAATTTTATTCATTCATATATGCGTTTATATTTAACTCTGTACATTGTTGAAACAGGAATTTTTTTCATTTCGTTTCAACTGCAAAAGGACATCAAATATTGAAGTTCAGAAGTGCGATCGACTGGATGAAAAAGAGCGATGAGCAGATAGATATAGAAATATGAGATCTGTCGTGTTTTTCTTTTTTTCAGAGTCTGCTTTTGTCATTCGATAATAATAGAGGCTTGAGATTCAAGTGCAGGAAGGTTTGCGATTAGTTGTATTCCATTCTGCGAAATTGTGCCATTCTTTGACTTTTTTCTCATTATTTTTGAATTTAAAATACACGGTTTGAAAATTCTTTTAATCCTGAATAATGATAGTCCAGTTAGCTTAATTGATTTGCAAGAAGAGATAAAAAAAATCCCTCAATAATTTATGAAGGAGGAAAAAAAATATCGATTTACAGAATCTGCTGCTTAACTTAATTCCCATTGAGGTTGTATCTGTATAAATAGCAGTAGCATGTATTTGTGAAACCATTTGAAGTGAGGAATTAATAAGCAACTTTCGCAAAACTGTGTATACGCTAAAATCAGAGGTGAATTTTAATATCGTTTCGTATATGAATATTTGTTTCACTTATTGCTCGAATGGCTTTGTTAGCAGGAATCAGTAATTCTGCTAATTCTACTTAGCAAAGTTAGCCCTACATGAACCTCGTTAAATGCAAATGAAAGGCAGAAAAAATATAAAGGTGCCTTTATATATTGCATAGGAAAGAGTATTCTTGAAAATCAATTAAAAATTTTCACAAAACACATATATTATGTGAAGTTTTGAAGGCTCGTATGAACAAAGTCTTTTTTGCCAATTCTATTTCATCCGACTTTTCATTTTCCATTAACGTGCAAAAGGCGATATTATGCTAAAAAATTTAATTTACTCGTGTCTCGCTTTTTTTGCTAGTAAAACGCTTGTTTCTGTTCCGTTGACAAAATGTTAATGTGCGGTGATGTTAGTTTGGAAAATCTATTTACATCAATGAAGAAATTGGTTAGCTATTACTGGAGATTGTAAAATGGAAATGTGCAATCGTATTCTCACTATTGCAGCCAATGAAATACTGTATTCGGACCATTACTCTGAAATGAATTCGCATTAGGTTTCTCCCCTCCACAGTAAGGCTAAACATTGCTGCACCAACCAATTCCAATTCTCCAACACGCGTCATATACGGTTTATTAAAGATATCGATTCGGATGGTTATCGATACTGCACTTCAGTATTGCTGTTTCTAGCAAGTAACTTTGACCTAACTTCGATCACGATATTGGATTTGGCAGGATTGTAATGAGTTTCGAAATTGGCTAATTTCGTACAATATAATTAGGAGCAGTAAATATTATTACCCGTTTTCATTGTTTAAGAATAAATCGTTACTTATGCGATATATTTTTTAACGTACTTATGCATGGATTATCTTATAATTTGATAATAATTGTAGAAAAAGGAGAAAAATGAGTAATAACATTTTCTACTTTCATTTATTTCAGAGATCCCGGGTAGATGGAGGAGGCACTGTCCGCACGGACCAAAAATGTCCGAGCCAGGATGCAACCTGGTAGGCGAGGGAATTACAGATGCAAACGGAAATGCAGTAGGCGCTGGCAAATGCGTTTGCGGACCTTCCGTACCTTGGTGCCCAGGGGAAGCAAAACCTTATGTATACAGGACACGTCACGAGTGCAAAATCAATTTGGCGGCGAAAATTGCTTACGGTAAGAAGATATAGGTTCCTACTTCAATATGGATTGCATAAATCATAGATAATATATTTCCTTTTTGATGAACAAGAACGAACTCGCATTTACGTTCTTTTTCCGCATTATATAATTTATTATATTTTATTTCTCTAATCTTTTGAAATCTATGTTAAACTTTGTGAAAATCTTTTCAAATTTTCAGAAACTTCTTTAGATTCTTTTAAATTCAATGATAATAATTGAAATTCCTTTTATATCCTTTAAAATCTATTACAAGTATTAGAAATATCTTCAAATTCCATGAAATTCTTGAAAATTCACGAAAAATTTTTGAAATTTTACGGTAACATTTAAAATCTTTTTATATCTTTTAATATCCCTTAAAAATATTACATAGAAATCTTATCCAATTCCATGAAATCATTTTAAATTCTCACAAAATCATTTAAATAGCAGAAAAATCTCATGAAATCCCTTAAAATTATTAGAAATTTCATAAAATCTTTAAAAATGCCAGTAAAGTCATTGACATCTCTTAATTGTCCTAAAATTCTTGGAAATTCCGTGATAACATTTAAAGTCCCTTAAAATTCTCAGAAAAAATAAAATTTCGAAATTTTAAATTTGCGAAAATTCTTGAAATTCCACGACAAGACGTAAAATTTCTTGAAATCCCAGAAGACTTTCTAAATCACTTAAAATTTCACTAAAAACCTTCGAAATCTTTTAAAATTTGAGAAAATCTCTTAAAATTCCCAGAAACTTCTTGAAATTCTTTTAAATTCAATGTTAACAATTCAAATAAAAGTACTAGAAATATCTTTAATTTTCTTGAAATCCTTAAAAATTCCAGAAAAATTTTCAAGCTCATGTATCTTCTGAAATCATCGTTAAAATTCGTGAAAATCTCTAAAAATTCCTAGAAACCTTTTGAAATTCCATGACAAACTTTAAAATCTCTTAAAATTCCCAGAAACATTCTTGAAAATTTACGATAGAATTTAAAATCGCTTTATATCCTTTGAAATACGTTAAAAGTATTAGAAATCTCATCAAATTCTTTGAAATCCTTTAAAATATCATAGGATTTTTAAAAGATAAGAAAAATCTCCTGAAATCACTTTAAATTATTATAAAACCTTAAAATTTGTTAAAATCTCTTATAATTCTTAGAGATCTCTTGAAATCCCTGTAAAAATTCATGGAAATCTCTAAAAAAAATTCCGAGAAACCTCTTGAAAACCTTGAAATATTCCAAAAAAAAAAACTTAAAAATATTCTCTTAAAATCTAAGTTAAAATTCGTGAAAATCTGTAGAAATCCCTTTATATCTTTTAAAATTTACTAAAAGTATTCGAAATCTTATCATATTCCAAGAAATGGAATTAAAATTTAAAATTTTACTAAACCTTTTCAATATCAGAAAAATCTCTTGAAATCACTTAAAATTATTAGAAATCTCATAAAATTAATTAAAATTTTAGGATAATATTTGAAATTTCTTAAAACCTCATAAAGCTATTACAAAGCTTTTAAAATCCCTTAAAATTTCACGAAATATCCTAAAATCCCATACAATTCCACAAAATCGTTTTAATATCCTAAAAATCTCTTGAATTTCGTAAAAATTACTTAAAAATTGTTAAACATGCATATAAAAACCTTTAAAATCATTAATCTCTTGAAATCCATGCTAAAATTAGTGAGTATCTCTCAAAATTTCTAGCAACCTTTGGAAATTTCTCAACTCTTAAATTTCTTAAAATCATTAAAGATTTCACCAAATTCCATGAAATCCTTAAAAATATTACAAAATCTTTTATAAATTAGGAATATTTTTTGAAAACCCTTAAAATTTTACGAAAACTTTCGAAATATTTTAAAAATCATAAAAAGCTTTTGAAATTCCGCAATAAAATTCCCAGTAAAGTTTTAAATTCCTTATTTATTCCTTATTTTAATCTATATTGAAAGTCGAAAAGCGAGTCAAAAAATTAGAATAACAAGTTTTTATTTTTGAACATCCCCCTTTTGATTTCTTTCGAATGATATCTTAATGAAACAGTTGACTCGCATAAAATCGTGGTTATAATTATAATTATATAAATAAGAAAAAGCGAAATTTTCAGGGATGAAATTCATGTCATCAAAATGTGAGAGAAACTTTATTGTTTTTTTTCGTCACCCTCTCAATTAATTTCCCCTTGAGTGGCTTTATTGAAAAAGAAGAAGACAGCGCTTGCTGGGTGTGAATGAAAAGAAAACATAAATAAAACCAAAGAAAAGTGGAAATGATCAAACGAGATGAGGCACCGTTAATGAGAAAAAGAGTCACTTTTGAAAAGTCGCTAGAGAGACACTTTTTGCTTTTTTGTCCCAAATTAAAGTTACATCTAAAAAAATACTTGAAAGGTTTTTTAAATTTACTCCTGCTTTTTAATGAGGAATTTTTAGCGTATGTTTTAAATTAAAAACATGCACGCATAAAATTTTTAATTTACTGCAATTAAGTGTACCTGAAAGTAAATTATTGAAATATTTTTCTATTTCCAAATTTGGATTGTATACAATACTTACTTATGATGTTTAAAAAAAAGAAGTGAATATTTTACTAAGCAGTTTATTGAGTCTTAAACTTCCACTGATTGTGAGTAAGAGTTTAACGAAGCTGCTCACGAATTCAAAGAAAACTAGTTACTTTCGAGCAGAAAGTTAAATTTGATTCAAAGCAAAAGTTTAATTGTGTAACTACTTTAAAGAGGACGTTTCAATGGTGTTTTCTGGTACTAGCTAACCACAGTAAGATTTTCCAATCTATAACAGATAAGCTAACTGAAAATTCGTTTTTTAAATTTTTAAATTCTTAGTTTTAATAAAGATTTCATGTATCATGTACTTCATGTATATTTAGTCAACAGTCTTTCTTATTCATAAAAATATCTCAATCTTCATATTTTTAAATAAAAAAGTCAAATGCTTAATTATTCCTTTTGGAATATAAAATTTGCAAGAGCTCTGATTAATTAAAATGTAGTTCTTTGGGAGAAATTTAATTTCACTTTCGGCAAAAATTATATCCAAATAATGTGCGATTATTTTAGTTATTATTTTAGATTATTTTATATTGTAATTCTATTGGCATATAACATGAAAGATTAGATTACATTTGAGATTCCCTTTAATTTTCCGTAATTATGAATTATTTGAAAAGACGAGGTGCATTTGCAAAGTTAATTTAGTCCGAGTGTAAGATTGAGTCGACTAAAGGGAAGGTTGGATATTTGTGAAAGCTTATGACGATTCCCCCCTCAAAACTCAACCTTTCCTGTCTATACGCACTCTCCTCACGTCTCGGATCCAATCTAGTTTTTATTTTTACGACGAGACGAAAGATCGCAATGCCGTATATTGCCTACAAGTTATCAGAATCGCCGACGATGCACGAATCAAACAAATTTCATAGGTCACCGAATAGAGAATTTTAAAATAGTTTATAAACATTTTTTTTATTTGTTCAAAATTTTCTTTATTTGTTTAAAATTTGTTTATTTCTTCAAAATCTTTTTATTTGTTCAAAATTGTTTTTTTTTCTTGCAAAACCTGGTTGCAAAAGCAAAAGGATTAATTTCAACTTAAATTGTGCAATATAAATCATAATAATTTTTCTGTTTTAGATGATCTTTTCGAGTCACCTCACACATCTTCCAGTCAAGGTGAGTCTTTCATAAAGGTCATTTTATCCAGTTCTTGAGGGTCTCTTGGGTATATTTAATATGCATAGACGATTGAGTTAATAGGATTAATTCGAACTTAGGAAGAGTTAATTATCTCTATAATTAAAAAAATTAGCCAACTTTGTTTCATTTTCTCTCGAGTAACTCTACAAAGGTTGAGCAACAGCACTTGCTGATTACATGCTAACTATTTTACTTCCTTGCTCTCACTGCCTTTTGCAGAAGAGTTTTAAGTATTCAAATTGTTCAACATAGTTTACCCGACAATCTTCTACTCGAATTTACCAAATGTTCTTATCTTGAAGAAAAGAGGAAAGCCTCTAATAATATTGATTTTGTCAAGTTACAAATATTTCTTGATGCTATTCGTTGAGAAAGTATTTCAATTAATTATAAAAGCTTAAATTATTTATATTATCTACACTTAATCTATTTTAAATCTAAATGAAATCTTCATTACATCTGGATATATTTGAAATTGTTGAAATAAATATTCACGAATTATAAAATTGTATTGTCTCTGAACGACCATTCTTTGCAACCCCTTTAAAATAGTATGAATAGACTCGATTATAAATCGTTTAAATCTGTGCTTCGCACTTATTATTCCAATTAATTTAGACAGCAGAGTACACTCTCGAGGATTTTGCTTTCCAATTAACGCGACCCACGTAATAACTACCATAATTACTACCACTCATTCTCTCTTTTGCCACTTCAGTATGTAGGATTATGACAAAATGAAGTATTTTAAAGACACGCGAAGATACCTTTTTTTATTAATATTAATATAATATTAATTATTAATATAGTTTTTTTTATTAATATATTAATATTATATTAACTAGTAATATTTTTTAATTAATATTATTATAATATTAATTATTGATATATTTTTTATTTTATTAATATTTTAAATTTGTTTGATTAAAACAATTTTATTTTTAGTGCAGAAGAATCATACCCATTTTCAAAATAAAAAGTAGAATTCACTTTAGTGCTAATAATTCAGTAGTTTTAAATTTAAATGGAATAACACATGCGCCCTACAAAAACATTTTGAAGCAGAGACTTAAAAGAGAGTGAATATTTTACAGAACCCTTTAGGTCTTACAGAACCATTTAGGATTTTAACTAGATGAAATTTTGATGCTGTAAAATAATTAATTGACTTAAAAGTTATTTTTAGATTATCTGCAAGTTGAATAAAAAATTAATAGTTCTAGAAATTATAAAAGAAATTATTTGATTATTTTCAAGATTTTAATAGACTTCGGATTAAATTAACTGAATCAATAGAACCCGATAAAAATTTGACTAATTTGTTAAAAAATCATATTTTTCGGTTAAAAATGAATTTCTGTTGATCAGTCAATTATTCTATTGAACTTGATTGAAAGGCACACAATTCTATTGAAAAATCACTTTGAAAACTAAACTATTCTTGATTGAAAATTAATTTTATTGTTCAAATTTTATATTTTTGAGTAAAAATTTAGTTTCCTTTTATTAGGTTAAAGTTTCAGACTTGAATTTTTTTTCAGACATGATTTTTTATTTTTACATTTATTGGAATGAAAATATAAAAAACAAAACGTTTCCAAAACACACAATTTTTATTTATATACTGGAAGAAATTTCTTCCCAGCGTTCCTCAGAATTTTGAGAGATTTCATAGAATTTTAAAGAATTTTAAAGACACTTTAAAGGATTGCAAAAGATTTTATAAGTAAGTTTAAGGGATTTCAAGGGAATTTTAAGGAATTTCAAATGAGAATAAGAAATTTTGATTGATTTCGGTGATTTAAAGTTATCGAAATATTTTTTCAGAGATTTCAAGAACTTTAACTATTTTTCAAAAATTTATTAAAACATTGGAAGATATTTCAAGATATTTCAAGAAATTTTAATGAAATCCCAGGGACTTTCATATATATTTTAAACGATTCTAAGAGACTAAGGAATTTTAATGGATTGCATTTGATTTCATTAGAATTTCATTGGATTTCATTAGAATTAATTCCTTGAAATTTCTTAAAATCATTTTAAATGTCTTAAAATTCTCTTGCAAATCCTAATCTCTTTAACATCTCCTAAATCCTTGAATTCATTTAAAATCCATTGAAATTCTTTAAAATCACATAAAATGTATTTAAACATCTTGAAATTATTTCAAATTATTTAAAATGTTTCAACACCTATTGAAAATTCTTTTGAAATTCCTTGAAATTTAGTACAAACACTTGAAATATCTTGAAATCGTTAAAAAATATTTCGAAATCCTTTGGAATTTCTGCAAAAATATTTCCCATGCTTTCTGTTGAAGTAAACAAATTATTACATAAAAACAATTTTTTAAGAAAAACATTCAGACGTCTGAAATTTCAGCCGAATCTTGTTTTTATAGGAAAACATTTCAAATTGAATTTATTCCCCATTAGTTTTTTATTTTAGTGAAAAAATCACTAGTTTTGCGGAGCATTTTGTTTTGTGAAGCCTACGGTTAATTAAAAGTTGAATATTGATGGGTTCGTGGAGGCAATTTCTGTCTGTGTGTGTGTGATAGAAGTCTATTTAATACTCCTGTGTATTTTTATGGAAGAAATACGAAGTTTGATTGAAAAAGAAATGGTATAAATCGCAGGATAGTTGAAAGTAGAATATGAAGCTTTCGTACACACATTTTTTTATACTTCCGTGATCCAAGTTTCATCAAGTTTGCGACAAAGTCGAAAAGGAATATCATTTCGAGTTTAGAAGAACGATAAATTCTATTTATGACACTGGAAACTTTAATATAGGGTTTTGGTTGATCAAACTCAAACTCTACGATTAGGATTATAATCATTCAGGTGTGTGTTCCAATTACATTCAGCACTTATCGAGATTGCGAAGTGAATCCCTTTTTGCATGCATTTTTATCTTTTTTGCGAATTAAAATTGCAAAACTAAGAGTGGACTAAGTTAGATGTTATATAACTAAGAATTATTATAATAGTTGGTGAAGTGGTGCGATGTTTGCTCTTCTCTGATGGGAATGGAGAGAGCTTGAGGGAAAACACAAGAAATAGAGAAAAGCAGAAGCTTAGACAGAAATGTGCACGGATACACATACCAGTAATTTTCTGTTTGCTTCAAGCTTTCGACTTTCGCCTTTTTCCTGTGAATGCAGTGACATTCAACATCTGAAGTTCTTATCCCTCGAGATTGACTTTATTTCTGGAATTCACCTTATCAGACTTTACCTCTGACTTTTCTTGGTAATTTGATCCTGAGTCATTAGCGGAAAATAAGGTCCGCGAGTAGTTGTGCGCAGGAAATATTGAAAGAAATAACTTTTTAATGAACGGATTTTTCAGCTAGTTAGACGAGTTTTTTTTGCAATCGGACTCTTTTCCGAAACCTTGCTTGTTTTACAGAAGGTATTTCAAAGACATTTCTTTGTAATAAGAGAATATTTAGGTCCTTGCAAAAAAATGTAATGTTTAGGGTTAAAAAGCTCGTTTTATGGAAGTTGAAATTTTAATTAAAGACTTTTTTTGAGTAAAGTAAGTAATTTCTTTACAACTCGCAAAGTTTTTCTTTGAAAAAATTCCGTAATGTAAAAAAATGACTGAAAGTTAGCAACGATCGTGTAATATTCAGTATAGGGGTAAAAAGTCCTTTTTTTGTTACCTTCGAAGTTTTCTTGTGGCATGTGAACTTTCTGTAGTGGCCTTCTGAACTTTTTATTTAGAAAGTATTTTTAGGCTGACACATGAGGGAATTTTATTCGCTGGCAAATTGCCGGTCATTTTATTTATATTGTATTTTCTCTAAACTTTTATTTCATATTTCATATTAAATTGAAGCACATCTTCTTCAATATATAAATGTTTCACACTTGAGATTCTTTGAAGTTCAAATGAGAAAATAGTAAATTCAATTCCATTCAAAGAGCGGGAGATTTCGTATTCCATACGAAATCGAAATCTATTCTCGATAATCAAAATAGGTTACCATTCATAGAAATCCGATGTTGACTGAAAAATTCCTTTGTCAAAAAAATTTGTAAATACAGATGAGTTTTATTCGAATGGAGAGAAGATGTTCCATATCATAAATAGAAATTCTCATTAAACATTTTAACTGTCATTTACCGTTTTAATTAGCATCTAGTATTCACGATTGTTACACTATAAAAACTTCTTAATTGATTCTAAATCTGCTTCGTTATATCCGAATCATATTAAATCTTTATTCATTTATGATTTAATCAGAGCTCGTTAAACTACTCTTCTTTAGACGTCGTAACTTTTACTGAAATCTCGTAGGTACGTAAACGAGTTATGGAAGAAGTTGCGACGGAAACTCGTTGACATAATTGCTTCATACCAGAGAAAGTGGCTTAAATTCATCTCCAAATACATATATTATCTTTTTTTTACATAAAAAAAACTTTAATACGTTTGGCGCGTTAATTTCCAAATAAATGTAAATCATTTATTTTATTATTAAAGTAGGTACGAAGTTTATATTAGAATTAGAATACAATCTCTGTTGAGAAAATTGTGTAATTTTTATACAAAATAATGAGGCGCAATATAATAACGATTAATATGATGTTACATAGTTGCATTTTAATTAATTTATCGTTCTGATCGTGCAATATCATTATTGCATAATTTGATGCAAAATGGTGGAGAGAAATCTGATTACCATCAATATTATTATTATTATTATTATTATTATTATTATTATTACTATTATTATTATAATACAAATTAAACATGATTTCCAGTCGTATTAATTCGAATAATTCTTCTTTTGAAATCATTTTAAAAATACATTATAGAATACGTATCCAAGATTTTAGGGACATTTCGTTACATTATTTTTTTAGAGAGGTATTTCAAGAGGTTTCTAGGGATTTTACTGGATTTTTACCATTTTCAAGTGATTTTTATGAAGTTCTAAAGATTTTTAGGATTTTAAAAAGAATCCGTAGAATTTTAAGGTAAATATTTAAAGATATTTTGAGGAATTTTCAGAGATTTTAAAATGTTTAATAGAATTTTAAGGGACTTTAAGGAATTTTAAAAGATTTCAAGAGATTTTTATGAGTTTTATAATATTTTATCAGGTTTAAAGGATTTTAAATTTCTTAGGTAATTTTATTGAGGGATTTTAAAAGAATTTGTAGAATTTTAAAGGATTTTGAAGATTGTCGTAAAATTTTAAGGGATTTTATAATATTAAAAGATTTTGTAGAATTTTTATAGATTTCATGAAATCTCATAAGATTTTTAAGAATTTTAAGAGATTTTTTCTAATTTTAACTTGAAATTCAAGAGATTTATAATTTTAATGATTTTGTGGATTTTTTAAGGGATTTCAAGAAGTTTTTGGGAGTTTTAAGAAATCTAAAGGAATTGTAAGATATTTAAAAGGGAAATCAAGAGATTTTAATAATTTATAAAATATTTTATGGTATTTTAAAGAATTTTTGTGAGATTTCTAATAATTTTAAGAGATTTTATGAGATTGATCTAATTATTAAAAGATTTTGTAGAATTTTTACAGATTTCATGAAATCTGATAAAAGTTCTAAGAATGTTAACAGATTCTAAATGTTAAAAAAATTCCAAGAGTTTTTTATTAAATTTTTAGAGATTTTTTATGGATTTTTAAAGAATTTTGTGAGATTTTTAATAAATTTAAGTAATTCTATAATTTCTAGAAGATTTATAGAATTTTAAGGATTTCATGAAATTTCATAAGATCTTTAATAGTTTTAATAGTTTTGAAGAACGTCTAGGAACTTTAAATTTAATCGCATAATTTACAGACTTTTAATTAGTTTCTAAAAATTTTAAGAAGTTTTCACGAATTTTAAAAGATTTCAAGGGAGTTTTATGAATTTTATAATATTTTATGTGGTTTAAAGGATTTAAAAGTTTTTCAGGTAGTTTATTGATTTTTCTAATTTTTAAAAGATTTTATGAAATTTTTAAGCAGTTCTTGGAATTTGATACGATTTCTAAAGATTTTAAGAGATTTTAAATATTAAAAAATTCCGAGAGGTATTTAGGAATTTTTAGAGATTTTTTTTTAATTTTAACTTTGATTTCAAGACATTTCGTGAGACCACTTTTTTAAGATAGGATCGTGTATTTTATTCTTAAGTCGCAGTAGAAAAAGGCATCACCGGTCAGACAGCATGCAAATGAAAAATGGTTCCCTTCTCCTCTAAGTTTGAATCAGTGAGAGGTCATTCTCAGTTACAATTAAACAGGTGAATATATAGTCATTTTATAAGTAATTTTGAGTTCCCTGGAATTTTTGTTTATAGATCTAGAAATAATAGGAAGTAAAATAATAATTCGATATAATATAACTCCATATAACTCGATTGGAATTCGCTATTTTCTCTGATATTAGCGGTAGTCGATTTTCCCATCTACCTAACTCTGAGACCAGTCTGATTCCTCGTCCCTCAAAAAGTTTATCCGAAGTTAAGAGGAGAACTGGACCGTATGAGAACATGCCCTTTCAACTTGCGTGACACGTTTCGCGAACAAATTTCTATTGTATATCGACAATGGGCTTTTCGAGAGAGCGATGTACGAGAAGGACATAAATAACAAAGGAACCTGCCGCAGTGAACGGCCATATTCGAAAATTCAATTTTGATAACGCGCTCCAGAAGGTGTACGATCCAAGGCCATTTATATTCTCCGTTCTTCAGTTGAAAGCCTTGGGCGCTTCTTGCATAATCGACGATAATTCGCTGCCTCAACAAACCCCTTCAAGTTGGTTAGCTCGCTGCTTTAATGGTTCTTCTGCTATTCACTGAAAAATAGTTATATTTATTGATCATATCTATCTAGAACCTATAGCCAATCGTATTCTCAAGTTTCCTTTGAAGACAAGTAATGTTAATTTAAATATTCAGAACTTTTTCATTCAAAAATTCTCTACAATTTTTCCTTGCCTAATAGCAAATTTCCATTAAAATATATTTTAATGGAAATTTGCAGGCATTTGATTTGGTTTTCCTGAGAGGTAGTTATTTGATGTAAAAAGGGAGTGATTCATTTTAAGGAGAAATGAAAATGTTTTTTGAGAAATGTCGACTGGGTAATATTTGTAATTGCGTGTAGGTAGGAAGTCTGGTTTAGTTTAGATTTTCGTAATCTCTGTGAGTATACGTCGAATTCTCCTCTCCACGCTTCAAAGCTTTTATTCCTTTAGAATCCTTTAGAATAGACGAGGATGACAATCACAGGATTTAGGACAAGTGTGTTTTAGAGCCTCGTAAACGTGATGAAGGAACAAATGCACATCGACGGTTTCGTTGCGTTACTTTGATGAGTTTGTGACGGTATAGGTGTTTATTCATTGTTCCCAATGCGATTTTATTCGACACTGATTAAAGGAAGATAATTATTCACATACAACACAAGGTGCAAACAACTATCATCAAAATTTGACTGTAATAACTTCAATCATAAATGTTCAAAAATGAATCTTCAAAAGATTTGGGCGAAACATGTTTTTAATTGAAATCATACCTATTCTATTTTTAGAATGTTTAGAACGGTTTTTAAAGAGTATAATATCTACTTGCAAAGTTCGAATATTTGAATGCTGAATACAAAACTTTAAAGTTCAGTGAAGTACTTAAAAATCATAAGGTTGCATCTCTCACGTTACAAATTTCTTTAGAACTTTCTTCCTAACTGAAAACTTTTACTATTTTGCGAAAGAAACTTTCCCGCAAAGTGAAGTTTTCAGTTTTGACCACTCCAATTGAAACTCCTTTTCTTTGGGTCATTTTCCAAAGTATTAAGTTTCAAGTGACATTTATCAGTTTTTAGTCGGAATAATACTAGAGATTCATGGTCTCTTCATAATTATCTGCTACGATTGCAGCAATTTAAAGTAAATTTCAATCTCATAATGTCCTTCCTGGAATGAAAATATTTCAAAGGTAATTAAAGAGTTAATTATAATATAAACTCTTTCAGTTTATTTTACGTAATTGTTTTTTAAAGCATGTTTTTTTAAAGCATGTCTTTTTAAAGCATGTTTTTTTGATTCTTGATGGATTAAAAATGGAGAAAGGATTAAAGAGTGTGTTTGTTAATGAGAGTACATATTTGGTGGGACGTACCTTCTGTTGTTTCAAAGGAAGCAGAGGAACTCTCATCCTTGACTGTATTCTCATCACATAGTAAAAATAAGCTCTTCAAAGTAGATCACTGTATTTTTTTTCAAAAGGCACGTGCACTTCGCCCCAAGGGAGGTTTCGCATTCCAGTATTTACCATCACGATGGCCTCGCGTACACATCATAAAATATGACACGCACATAAAGAGCTTCCACGATTTCCATGAACGCATAAAAGTTGGTCCTACGCAAGATTTGCGTCAACGCCGACGGGCTTTGGTATTATCTCTTCTTTTTCTTTGGAATGGTGCTTCACATTTCTTGTCAAGATGGTAAATGTTACAATTTCTTATCATTTTCGCTGAACATTTACTTTTTCTTATTAAAAAATCATATTTTTTGCTTGAAAATCATGTTTTTTGATTGCTTTTTACGATTCACGAAAAATAAGTTAAAGGATTTCTTTTGTAAAAAGATGTGAATTAATAGAGCTCTCTTTTTTATATGGAAATATCCTCTGGCATATAAAATGAAGGAAAAGTCTAAAAAAAATGGAAAAATGGAGAAAAATGCAAAGGAAATATTTCGCAGTTGAAGCAGATTGAACTCCCGGTGTATAATCGAAACCTTTCTCCTCCCCCTCTCTCCCCATTAGCGGCCTTCCATTATTTCAACGCGGCTCGTTTCTCTTCCACTTTTTTTTTTCGTCAGTCGATCCGTATATTTTGAAGATCCCAGTAAAGCTCTCGTAACTGCAGATATACTATATATGTATATATAACTATCCTTATCCATGAGTGTGACTTAGCAGGGCGAAACAATGGGCATTGTTAAATATTCGAGAGTCGAGGCTTCGGTGGCTTCGCTTCGTACCTCCGCGAAACTCCGTCATCGCATTTACATATAAATTGCTCGCCTAAAATCATACTCATATTTAATTTTCCACTACGCCGGTCGGCACTTTCATATCGTTTAAATTGGCGGAACATATCTAGGTGAGATCGCGTTAAATCATGCTTCGCGGTCATCGCAAACTTTCCCAAAGCGCACGTAACTGGCTGACGTTTAGTTATTCAAATGAAAATTTTCTCGCACACGAGAAAACTGCTGGAAAAGAAGTGCATCCAACGTGACTTCCATAAAGTTAATAACATTTCATATTTTCCCCGAAAATTTATACCCACCTTTTTATTTTATCATCTTTGGCACTGGTACGTGCTTTTACTTTATTGTAATTTGAATTTTGTATTATTTTTCTTGCATTTCTACTAGTTTGTTTTAGTTTTTATTAATGGAGGATCCACTTAAAGATAATATATTGTATCTACCTAAAAGACGATATAAAAGGTGTTTTAAAGTTTTTTTTATCGAAACGGTTCTCCGACATAAAGTTTGTACCGATAAAAGTTGAAATCGTGGTATATTTATATCTAAGCAGAATTTATATTCCAATATTCCAACTTTTGATGTATATAGTTTTTTTATATGATGTTTACTTAATTATAGACTGTATAAAAATAATTGTCGTAAATTCCTTTTGAAGAAAAATAAGGGAGTATAAAAGTTTTAAAATTAAGGGGGAGAGGATGCTTTTCGTTGCTCCCAATATAAAATAAATGATGGATTTAACTTGTAAGTTTTGCCGAGGAATTGGAAAATATTTCTATATCAGGAAGTGAAAGACTTGATATAAGAATATCTGAGGAGCTGGAAAAACATGTCTCCGTGAAATGACATGTTGTGTGACTGCAGGTCGATTAAAGCTCAAACTCCATTTCTCCCTTCGATCCTCTGACACAGTATATTTTTTATGGTCTATTTTTTGCATCGATGCTTTATCTACTAAGAAATAGTTAAAAAAATCCATTTTATTATAATATACAATAACTATATTTATCATTTTATTCATATTCATCTATTTTAAATAGATGAAGTTCGAATTTCAAGTTTCCAAATCACACTTTTCTCATTCACACTAATTATACTATTTGCTAATACTCTTGTTTTTTAGTTAACGCAGTTAGAATTATTAGCAATTCGATAGGTCATTTGGTTCTGCATATTCAGATTTGCGCAGATTAATTAATTATACGTAGGAATTCCCGAAATTGGCCGAATTTGCTTAAACGTCTGAAGGTTTCCCGATAGAGAATTTTCTTCCATTCAAGCCAAGTTTCACCTAAATGATTCCAGTAATTTGCATTACTCTCAATTTTTAAAAGGTTTTTTAAAATCTCTATTTGGTATCTCTGAGATTTATTTTACGTTGAGAGTAATCATTTGGAATGATTAACAGCCTCGAGAAGAAAATATTTTCCTGCAGGAAAATATATGTAGACAAATATTTTCTTGAGGTTCTTCTGTTGTGAGGGGAAATTCAAATGCCCTTCTTACGACGATCGATCCCAATCTTTTTGATCGAAACCTCGATAAGTCTAAGAAGCACGATTGCACGTGACCTGTGATAGTTATACTTCTGATACAAGCAGCAGATCCTAGTACCGATAAAATGAAGAATGCCCTATTTTTGTTATTGTTCCTTTTTTCGAACAGTTATGTAGTAAAATACAAACTCATCCTGTTTTCATCTTCTGGCCTATTTATCGAAAAGATTTTTTATTTTTCTATTCCCTGGAATACGATTTATATTTAAAAATCAGACACATAATTATGCAAAATTGTACGCATCTATGCTTTTAATGAATACCCTGCGAAAGTTCATAATATTACAATAGCAGGTGAATTTCGTTATTGTGTTCTTCCCAAAAAGGTTTTCATACAAATGCTTCATATAAATGCAGACTTATTTCCCTCATTATTATATCCTGCACGCAGAAATAACAGAAAGTTTGACTTTTCATGCTTATTTCGAACGTAATATCCAATTAGCATGGGTATACCTTTGAATAACATCGCTAACTACTTTCTGTGGTTTTATTCATTGAAAAGGACAAAAAAACTAGGAAATTCCAGGAAATACCAGGAAATTAAGGGAGAATGGAATTTTAGGTGATATATTTTTACTAAATAAAAGAAAGGAATTATATAGTCTGTGAAATCACACTTGAAACTATAAACTATACTCTAACAAACATAATTAAATTAATTACCATGGTGGTTACATGTCCGTGAAGTCAGGGAAATGTCAGGGAAAATAGAAATTGATATTTATGGAAATTGTATTATTTTTGTCGTACTGCGTATATAGATTTTATAGTTTATTTAACAAATTATAGAAACTTTCCAAGGATTTCGAAGGATTATAAAGAATTTTCAGGTATTCTTTGAAATTCTTTGAGGTTCTAATGATTTTAAGAGGTTTCTAGGAATTTAAAGGGATTAGAAGAGATTTGTATAATATTTTAAACATTTAGTGGAATTTTAAAGGACTTCCTGAAGTTTTAAGTGATTCTTAAGAAAGTTTAGGGAATTCAAAGATAATTTTAATGAATTTTAAATTTCCTTCAGAAATTTTAAAGGATTTCACCAAATTTTTATCATTTTCTAAAGATTTTGTGGAATTTTAGGGAATTTTGAAAAGTTTTAAAAAATGTTTAAAGATTTTTACGTATTTTAAAGGGATTTTATAGTTTTTCTTTGAATTATAAAGGAATTTAAGAAACTTTTAAGAATTTTAAGAGATTTTAAGGAATTATAAATATTCTCGTGGAATTGAAAAGGATTTTAAAAGGCATGTTAGAATTTAAAGAAATTTTAATTATTTTAAAGTGATTTGAAAGGAATTAAACAATTTTAAAGGATTTTAAAAAGCTTGTTAGAATTTTAAGACATTTTGATTTTTTACAGTAATTATAAGAGATTTTAATGTTCCTCGTGGAATTTTAAAGGATTTCATGAGACTTTTATGATTTTTAAGATTTTGTGAAATTTTACAAAATTTTGAGAGATTTTTATATAATTTAAAGGATTTAACAGTTTTTCATGGAATTCTAAAGGATTTTAAGAATCTTGCAAGATTTTAAAGAAATTTTAAGGGATTAGAAAATATTCTCGTTGTATTTTAAAGAATTTTAAGAAATTTTTATTTTTTAACAGTGCTTTTATGGGTTTTTATTGAAATTTTAAAGAATCTCACAAGATTTTTATGATTTACAAAAGATTTTGTAGAATTTTATGGAATTTCGAAATCTTTTCAAGAATTTTAAGAGATCTTTAAGTATTTTAAGACATTTAAAATTTTTTTGAGGAATTTTAAAGAATTTCATGAGACTTTTATGATTTTAATAATATTTTATGAAATTTTACAAAATTTTGAGAGATTTTAAAGTTTTTCTTAGAATTCTAACGAATTTTCAGAAGCTTGTAAAAATTTAAAGAAATTTTGACATCTTTAAAATGATTTTCATGATATGAAATATTCCTCCTGGACTTAAAACAAATTTCAAAGATTATTTTTTATTTTTTAAAAATTTTGTGAGGTTTTTGTTTCCAAAAATTGTTATTTAGAGTTTTTTTAAAATTTATTTTAGGGAATTTCATAGTTCCTTATATAATTTTAACGGATTTCATCGAATGTTAATAGATTTTAAAGAATTAATTAAATTTTATACGATTTTAGATATTGTAGTGGAATTTTAAGGAATTTAGAGATGGTTCTAGAAATTTCAAAAGATTTCAATGAATTTTAAGGGATTTCAATAAGTTTCAAATAATTTAAAGAAATTTTGACGGATTTTAAGAGATATTAAAGTTCCTCCTGGAATTTTGAAGTTGATTTCGTAAAATTTTGAAAGCTTCTAGGAATTTGAAAATATTTTGAAGTTTTTTGAGGAATTTCAAGGATTTGAAATGATTTTGAGAAATTTTAAATCAATTAGTGAAAGTTTAAGGGTTTTCATGAAATATTAATGAAGGGATTTCGTCGAATTTTAACATTTTTCTAGGAATTTTAAGAGATTTTTACGAATTTCAAGTGGTGTGAAGTGATTTTAAATTTCAAAAGATTACACTTTAGATTCAAAATAAACGACTTATTAAAGAAGTGTAATTTATAAAAACTAATTATCTCAGAAAGGCCTGGTATTTTAGTGCAAAATGAATATTAAAATGAACAAAGAATATGTCCAGCAGTTAACAAGGATAAATTTACACCGTGAGTTTAATTTAATCTTGTTTGTTCGAGTTTACATTTCATTTTTATTGCAGGTGAAGTTTCTTCTCTGTACCTCAAAGAGGTGTATTGGGACGTTCTTTCTGTCATTCTTGCAAAAGCATTAACATAGAATAGATCTTCCTTTGGAGAATCCTTCTCTAATTAAATTGTCTTTTATACTCGAGCAAGGTTTTAAAATCACCAGGATAAATCTGCCAACCTAGGGGGATTTCCTTTCTCGTTCTCGTTTTTCGATTTCCTATGCTCTTTTTCGTTTTTCTCGAGAACTGTGGGGACAGCTTGACTGTATTCGTCAATATGCTTTGGCTCTGTATAACCAGAACCCCGTTTTCATTTGAAATCTTTACACAAGCATCCCCATTCTTCTCTTACACTAAGACCAGGGTAACCGCGTTGGTTTCTCGGTGAATCAGGAACATATATTTCTGCCACCGCATCGTGTCGACTGCCTCATTTTACTTGCAAATGCAATCACTAAAAGGGCCATCAACCATGATTGCTCATCTATGATCCTTTTTTTTCTATTCTCTCCTGCAAACAGGAAGTAAGGTGGCAAGTGTGATCCTCTTTTATTACTATAATAGGGTGAGTACTTGTTATAGAGATTTTAGAATAATTTCAATGAATCCTGGATAGGATAAAATATATTGTTTGATATATTGATGATTTTTGTTTATTATTGTCTATTTATTGACAATTCGATTGATATTTACATTAGAAATGAATGTTATTTAGGCAAACTAATCCAGGGTTCTGTTCGCCAAATGTTCGTACAGTGGAATAACTAAACTAAAAGTATAAAACAACCAAGACACGACCTCGTGACAAATACCTAACTTTACTGTGTAGCGGACTTCGAAGGCTGCCAAAACTCCATTAAGGTTTCAAAGCTCGGTGCGCTTATTTTCACGCCTCACTCGATATTCTGTCCTCTAATTTGTAGTTTCCTAACTGGTTTCTCCCTCAAAATGCATTGCAAATTCAAGAATTGAGATTCAGAATATGGTTGTTATATCAGATTAATTTCAAGGTATTTCATTTGAAATTTCTCATGTTTCCGAGAGAAACAAATTGAAAGGCTTTTTTTATAATAAAGCACATGTTTATGTTATGAATAATGCATATTGAAAATAGTATTATTTATATTTTATAATATAGACATATGTATCTATTAACGAAACGCCTTCTATTATTTTTTTCCATATTAAGGCAACGTTTGTTTTTAAAGCAAAATATTGATGTAACATGAAAATATTGATATTAGTCTTTTATGAATTTTTAGTTTCTCTACTGAACAATGTACATGTACTGTGAAAACTGAAAACATTTTAGGATTTGTGTAAAATTTCGACAGGATTACAAAACATTTCATACAGTAGAAATTTCATCAATATTCTATTGTTTGTTTTATATTAATCTTGTTACATAACAATTATTAGACATTAATTGATTATAAATACTTTGAGATGAAATAATTTTGTTCTACAAGAACTATATTTATAGTCTAAAAATGATACTCCAAGCAACCAATTTTTATCAAAAATTTCCAAACACAAAAGACTAAAATATAAAAAGTTTATTTGTAATTACACATATATATATGTCATAGAAACTAATGGAACTACGCGCAGAATTGAAAGGGATATGAAAAAGTTTCCTTCAATTATAAAAAAAATGAGAGCATATCTGCTTTATATGTTTTCAAAATAACTGCTTTTTGTTAGGAATAATCCTCGTAAAAAGAGAACTTCTAAAATGAAAAGCTGAGCTCTTGAGTTTTACAGAATTTATTAATTATGGTTTACTTGATCCCTTTGGGTTTACTTGTTAATTAATTTTATAAGCCTTAACTATTCAGTAAATACCTAATCCTTTTTTTTCTTTATTTGTTTTCCAGAAATAAATTCTAATTTAGTTTCTATTTCTAGAAACTCCAATTTCTATTATTGTACTTTTTATATATGACCCAAGTCAGCTCTTTTAAATTTTGAATCTTTTTTTTACGGCTTTAAAATATATTTGTGTAGTGCTAAGTACTTCTCGTGCTTTCGAGCAAAACGAGAAGTTGTTCTTACGGCGCTTCTGGATTGATGCATCCAATGCTGCTCTTTTCATATTCGCACCGCGAGCTATTAAGGGCAACCCGTTTTTTTTTTTTACACTTTTATAAATATAAAATTCAATAAAAAGAATTAAAAAATGTTCTTTTATAATATAAATATGTAGTATATTTGCGGAAAAAAGTATATATTTTATATTTTATTTATTTTATACTTTTTATATAAATGAAATGGAAGTGTTTAGTAAAAAATGTATTTCTTGCCTTTCTTTACATGATTAAATATTCGGTTTTTTTAAATTACATTAACTATAAATAAAATTAATTATTGGCAATGTAATTTTCAGTCTCTATAGTGGCTTCTTAGAAAAGAATCTTTGTAAGAAAATCGATTAAAAGAGTGACGAAAGTTAGTCAGAAAACTCGAGCCAAATCCTCATTTACATGACTATTGTTGGGAACTGTTAAATTCATCTTGTCCATTATTCATCGTAATTAGTTTTTGCGGTGGAACATCATTATTCCTTTGACAAGTTGAACATGTAAATTCCTTGTACACTTGCATATTCCGCAATAATATCAGATTCAGCAGATTGAAGCAATTAAAATAAATAACAATACATACTGATTTTCACCTCGAAACCCTCCTCCCATTATACCTCACCCTTATTATTATCAACACTGCCCCTCCCTCTTCGCTTTTGCTCCTCCGCCCCCTTCTGATAGGATTTTATTATTGCTCGTTGTCACAGAACGAATTTTTAATTTCCTCCTTTTAATAATTTAATTTCCCCTTTTTCCTAGCTTCTTTTTCAAATTATAGATCGTTCTACTTTTCGATATTGCGATCTGGTTACTCTAGATAATATAATTTACTCAGTCACTTTTATCTCATAGAATTTCTCGCCCCGGGCTCAAAGTGCGAAATGAAATTCTTCTACTGGAAATTTCAATTTTGTTCGGCTTTTAATATCTATTATGTTGAAAGGAAACTTGGTGGTTGTATATAGTTTTATGCATGTTTTTCTGAAATTGCAATCTATCATATGAAGACTGGAGTGTCTGACGATGCTCGCCTTTGATAAAGAATATCTATTCTGCGGGTTCGCCGCTCCTTTATTTCTTTGTCGAAGGTTCACTGGGCTGAATAAAGTAAAAATATTGCGACGATGATACACATAGTACCGATTTTGCAGCAGACGTTTCGTAAAAATAAACTTCAAACGTCTTTTTTACTTTACAGAGAACTCAATCGGAGAAAAGTGCCATCTTCTTCTAATTGGCATCATAAAGTCTCCCTCTCAAAAATATCTTCCTCTTCTTTCAAAAGCCTTATAAAATCATCATTTCGAAAAGACTTGAGCTTTTGAGAAAGATTTTAAAAGGAAATATAATTGAGAAGGAAAATATAATCGAGGAGAAAAATATAATTGAGAATTGAAAACTTGGTCTGATTGGCTGACTAAATTCGATTTATCTACTGTGGAAGCCTTAGATTGTCTTATGTCTTATATTGTCTTATATTTTCTGTAAAAAAAACCATGTAAAATGTATACAGGGTGCCTAGCGGACCGGGAAACTAGGAAAAATCAGGGAATTTTATTTGACCGGGAAAAAACCGGGAAAAAGCCGGAAATTTCATTTAGGACCGGGAATTTTTGGTATTTCATTGAAAAATCGACTTTTCTCTACTTGATCTTTTTTTTATTGCATTTTTATTTTATAAAATTTTAAAAAACGAGAAAACCAACACGCATGCTACGCGCTCGATTATTTGGTTTTACTTTTTACAACTTTTTAAGTCATTCAAAAGCCAATCAAGTTTTTAACAAAAATGTTTGCGAGATTTTTGAGATATTTCGTTATACTATTTTTTTTAGAGAGAAATTTCAAGTGGTTTCTGAGAATTTCAAGGAATTTTAAATGTTGTGAAATTTCCAGGAATTTAAAAATAATTCCAAAGATTTTTATGATTTAAACAAAATTTTGCGTAATTTTTAAGGATTTTATGCAATTTTATGAGATATCTAATCATTTTAAGGGATTTCAAGAGATTTTTTTCTGATTTTTAAAAGATTTTGTATAATTTAAAAGGATTTCGAAGGTTGTCGTAAAATTCGGAAGGATTTCAAACGATTTTTCTGTTTTAAAAGATGTTGAGAAATTTTTAATGATTTTATGGCATTATTATATATTATATATTTTAGTGGAACTTTCAGGAATTTTAAGAGAGTTCAAGACAATTTTCTGCTTTTTAAAAGGTATTGTGGACTGTTTATGGATTTTGTGGAACTATATAAGATTTCTTATAATTTTATCGGATTTTGTGAAATTTTAAAGGATTTCATGGAATTTTATCCCAAATCCAAAAATTGAGACATTTTAATACAGAAAATAATAAATTTTACTATTTCAATAGTAATTTTTCCTATTTAAATAGTAAAATTTATTATTTTCTGTATTAAAATGTCTCAATTTTGGGATTTTACCCCTACTTGCTATCGATATTAGTAATTTGTTCTAACACAGAGTTTCTCAGTGTAATCATTTTAACGGATTTGAAAGGATATAAAAGTTTTTTAAATGTTATCGTAGAATTTTAATGAATTTTAAGAGAGTTTCACGAATTTTAACGGATGTCAAGAGACTTTTCTGACTTCTGAAATATTTCATGGAATTCGATGTGATTTTTAAGGGATTCTAAATGTTAAGGCATTTCAAGCGATTTCTAGAAATTGTTTAGAAATTTTTTACGAATTTTTCACATCATGGATTCAAGAGATTTCTTATTTTAAAGAAATAAATAATTATATTAGTATATAATTATATTATATTATAATATCTTCCAATTTTTTTTTTATTCTTATAAATTTTCAGATATTTCGAAGGTTTTCGTGAAATTAGAGACTTGCAGAAAAAAAATTTAACCAGGAAAAGACTGGAAACCGGGGAAAACCCGGGAATTTCAAATTTCCTGATCACTAGACACCGTGGTATATTTTAATTACAAATGTAATTAATAAATAATATTACTAATGAATATTAGATATATAATTGAAAATTTAATCTTCCGATGAAAAAGTGTTGCAAATAACGTGCGTTAGAGTTTGTGGCTTAGTGTCGTGCTTCTTATTGATATAATTTTGCATACGCTATGTATACATATAATATTATATACACCACGGAAAGCTTGAAGAGACATGATGCAATTATAATAATGCGGCGAACTATTATTTCATCGCTTGTTACAATATAGTTAGTGGTGTAATAAGTTCAGAGCTCGGAAGTTTAATTACGCCTGCAGTATATTCTTGACTGGCTACAATTATTTATATACCAAGTGGTTTTTAGTCTTCAAGCTATAATTGTTAAACTTTTCTCTCAGATTATATATTATAAATCCGATTCTGATTTTGTAAACCTATCAGTACTTAAAAGTTTATTGCAATTACTAAACTTGCTTTTCTTTCTGTTTCAGGTGAGTTTATGTCAAAGCACCTTTTATATAAACTGTGAGTACTTATATATATATTACTATTTTACTATTATTATTATTATTATATGATAGATAAAAAAAGTTCTTGACTTTGGAAATTCAGTTTTCTCCCTCCGTCCTTTTGTATGTTCTCCACGTTTCTTTTGTGGCTTTTAGTTAAGTGTAAATGGAGAGAAAAGTTATCTGAAAGCTGAAAAAAATTTCCTTGGCGAATTTGAGAAGGGTTTTGTGTAACCGCAGGGTTTGTCCCTGAATTTCTGGTCGTAAGTTAGGATGAAGATTGAGTTTACTTCGTCTTGCTAGTATCGAAGAAACCGATTCTTGCTCTTTTCTTATTTCTCTCACTCTCTCTCCCTCTCTTCCTCTTTCACTCAAGTCTTAGCGAAGCTTAGCTGGAATATCCGAGGGTCGAGTTGGATACCAGTTGAACTTTCGCATTAGACCGGCAGTATTTTCTCGATTTCCAGACGTCCAAGCGTCAAGGCGCTTCACGTCCCTCTAATTTGTTGCAAACAGAATGGACTTTTCTTTACAAGAAAACTTCTATTTACGAGTGCATGAAAGAAAACAATTTGTAACAATTTTCTTTCGATGTTAACTGTTTTATTTTTAAAGGAAAACCTTCTCAGGTGCAAAATCAAGTTCATTCTATTCTTTTTTAATGGTAATCAGCAGATTAATGGTAATCAGGAGACTTCTTTAGCTGGAAGGACAATTGACACTTAATTTCATCAGCGCCAGAGCTTAATTGCATGCCTGTTTGTATCTGCTCTCGTCCTATTGTAGAACTTACTTGAAGCATATAAATTATTTTGCCTAACTGCGAGTTGTTTAGCTTGCGTGGAAGATTGATTAGATTCCGGATTCCAGAGTGAATTCACACAGTTTCAGATCATTAATCCGCTTAACAATGAACCGTAGAAGCTAGCATCTAATTATAAGGCCTCAAGTTCTACCTTATCAAGTAACCCGTTACGTTTCGTCGCGAAATGCGATATGACAGTGGAATGGGTGGGATGTATACTTTATACTTACATAGAAATGCATGCGTGTAAATCCAGCGTCATGTATCGGATCTTCACGTGAGCAATTTTCCCAGAGTACACTCTGCACATTCAGTGTAGGCTCGTATCGCGTTATCTACCTAACCGGGCCAACAAGGATCTGCATTGAAGATCTGTTCGCACTGCCAATACCAGGAGGATTTAGATTTCCGCTTTAGCTTCCCTTGGTAAAAACATGGATGAGAGATTAGTAGGAAGGATATTCTCGAGCGAGGGCATAGATTTCCATGTGATAAATCAGAAATCTTTGTAAGCTGATACTGATTCATAAGTCTTTAGATATATAAATGATAAGAATTCCAGAATCAGCGATAAGAATGCTGAATACTCAAAAATATGCTGAATTATTGCTCAGGATTTAACGCTGATATTTTATATCACGCGTGTAAAATATATGATTATATATTTATTCTAGTCATTCACGAGAGTTCATTTCATTTATTTATGCATGGATTCATATTAGATTTAAATAAATTTCAATAGAATTTTTAGCAGAGATGTTGACAAGTGTTACATTTGCATTATGATTTAAATAACGAGATCAATAGTTTTTGTTAGTTTCTGTGAATTCTATATTTAGTAGTTAACACTAATGCGCTTTTAATACAATTTTGTATTTTAATATAACGAAAATTTATGTACCTCAAGTTCTGAATGTTTAAGTGAACGAAATATTTTTTTCTAAATCTACTTTATTGGAAATAATATTCCAACGACAAACAAAAATGAATATTTTTAGTTTCTTTTTCTTTTTTAGTCCCGTATTATTTGAAGTATCTTATAATTATTTTATTTTATTTTATATTTTATAATTTACTTTATTTATTTTATAACTATTTTATAATCTCATAAGTATCTTGAAATACTTTGAAATTCCTTTGAGTTCCTTGAAATTTTTGAAATAATATTGCAACTGCAAACAAAAATGAATATTTTTAGTTTCTTTCTCTTTTTTAGTCTCGTATTACTTGAAATATTTTATAATTATTTTATTTTATTTTTTATTTTATTTTATATTTTATAATTTATTTATATAATAATTATTTAATTCTTGCTTCCTCATACAGGAAGCCTTGTAATGGTGACAAAATTCAGTTTCCTAAAAAAGGTTTTTTTGAACATATTTCAAGGGCAATATATGTAATATAATGATCTGAAAAAATGTCCGGATGTATGTATGTGTGTATGTTTTATATGTTTTCAAATAATCAAAATTTTGAATTGACGTAAGGAAATTGAATATTCTTTATGTCGAGACGAATCGATTGACCTGTAAGATTAATTCATTTCATTGAAAATTAAGAAAGTTATGGTTAATTATATTTTAAAAAAAGTAATTTTTCGACTATAATTTCTGTAATAATTAAAATTTAAAGCTGATGTAAAGGAAATGAAGATTCTTTGTGTCTAGACGAATTGATTCACCTAAAAGATTAATGCATTTTATAAAAAAATAAGCAAGTTATGCTTTATTGTAATTTTCGAAAATGAATTTTTGAATATAAATTCTCAAGTAATCAAAATTTAACGCTGATGTAAAGAATACTTAATGCTTCCTCTATGAGAAAGCAAATCATATTTGCTCATTGAATGAGTACAAAAGTTGATACAACTTGACAGCTACTTTTATTTATTATTATTCTATTTGATATTCTCATAAATGTCTTGAAATAATTTGAAATTCCTTTGAGTTCCGTGAAATTTCTAGAAACTACTCGATATTCCATGAAATCTATTGATTCTTTAACCAATTTCTTAAAATTCTTGGATACCTTTTAAAATCTTATGAAACTTTATAAAATTGTCTAGAAAATACATGAAATTTTTTATGGCCACTAGAAATAATTTAAATTTTCTTGAAATCTTTGAAATAATACTCCAACTAAAACAAAAATGAATATTTTTAGTTTCTTTTTCTTTTTTAGTCCCGTATTACTTGAAATATTTTATAATTTATTTTAGTTATTTAATTTTTTTATTTTTTATTATTTTATATTATAATCTCATAAATATAAAATGTATCATATAATGTCATAAAATCATAAAATGTGTCATAAAATTATAAAATGTAAACAACAAAATTTTTTGTAATACTACATTGTGTTTGCTAATCTAATACTTTTTTAATTTGAACAAGTCAGAAGTTACTCATGATATAAAAAGTACTGTTTTAATTAAAGACCTACTAATATATTTAATATATTGTTTACCAATTGTTTTTATTATTTAATTAATAATCTCTTAATTCCTTACTTAATTACTACATATTAATTATTAATACTTTACTTTTTAACTAATTGATAAAAAATATGCTTATTAAAGTAAGTTAGTAAACGAATCGGAATTATTTCATTAGTAACTTCTCACTAATTCAGGTTAAGAGCGTAAACTCATAAAAAAAACGCGTAATATTTTAACACACACACACACACATACACAGCAGAATGAATTCTTAGTTTCAAAACATTTTAAAATGAAATTTAGATTTTGAGACTTTTTTTTAATGCAATAAAAAATCCTAGGATTAAGTAATTCATTACGGGATGATCCTCACAGCTGTATAGCGACTTTCGCTGAGCGTCAGCTGCACGACGATGCAGTTTCTTTATCACGTTTTTGCTCTTGACGTGCAAAAAATAATTCTTTTAATCCTTACGAAGTAACATAGCGTTCTTTAAAAAGATTCCATTTATTTTCCCAAACTTTAACCCATGTTAGCCTTTTCATCATTCTTGGTATCAACGATGCTGAAAAAATTACTTGACTCGCTCCTAGACTTAAGTACAGGCCACGAAGTTCTAAAAATTTCATGGCATAAATAAATAAATTAATTAATCAATTAATTAAATTATTAAGTATAATATTTAGTAATTAATAATATTATTATAATAATTAATAATAATAGTTTATCCTGCCTTACAACACTTATATTTTTTCCATGCAATGTACTTGGCCGAATTTTGGATCGTTTCCCTTTTTAAAGTAGTTTCATAAATTCTTTCAGCGAATGGTTTTGAAAAATGGATTATTATACTATGCAAAAATAGAATTTCACTGTGAAATCCAAAAATGCAAGCAGGTACGTTTTTAAGTACATACGTACCGAAAGCCGGACGAGCAGTAGAGTAGAGTAGCTCGCATAAAACGACAGGCTACTCGCTCTAAAGGCCAGTTTGCTTGCGGCTCGCGAGAGTATCGTGCAAGAACACGAGCTCGTTTTATTGGCTGTAGGTTTAAGTTAACCGTGCGGCGCGATAGTGTACATGCGTTTCGGATCGCTGTCAGCGCGCTTATTTTATGGTAATGACTCACTGACAAGGTTTTTCACATTGCAAGATAAATTAACATGTCCAATGAGTTGTACACAAAAAATCACAGCAATTCCACAATTTCAAAACAAACAATACTTTTTCGCACACACCTGACAGATGTCACTTCTTAGGAAGCAAAGTCTACTGTGTTTGTCTGATAAGAGAAAGTTATTAACGACCGTTCTCAACATTTGATAATCTACAAGGTCTCCAGCATTTTATTTATACTCCAAGTTTAACTGTTTTACTTTCTTTTACATTATTAGATTCATTCATTATTACAATAATCAAATCTTGGATGTGAAACACCTTGTGATTGTAACAAATATGATGTATTTATATTGTAATATATTTATATTATAATATATTTGTTGGTGTTATTATATTCAACATTAAATTCTCTAGGATCGAAGAGCGTAATCGCATTAGACTGTGATGCTTGATACCAAGCAAAGCGGAAGTTACAGGAAATAGGAGCGGTACAGTGGGGAGGGGAAGGAATTATTGAGTTGGTTTTTTTTTACTAAGTTTTCACTCTTCCAAGAGATACTGGAGAGAATAAAAACATGTGCGTTGTTCGCAATGACGTTTTGTTACGTCAGTGAGAGTAACGACGTGACCAGGAAAGAATGTCATTTTATGTGTTCGAGGAGTTTATCGGTGGAGGATCGCAGTAGTGATCAGAGTGTCAAGTACCTTGTTCCGAGGATGATAATAATCAACCGGTGATGGGTGTTCCTAATCAGGTAAGACCGATACTTCCTGTGAGAGAAGTGCTGATCTTGAGGCGAGCCAGGAGACGAAAGACATGTCATATTGAGCTAGGTCACATCTTTGAAATTATGATGATTACATTTTGATTATTTTGATAATTACATCAAGCAATGATAAATTGCAACCACCTTGATACAGGTTGAATCAAATGAAGTGAAATTGAAAATGAAGTTCTTTATCTTTTTTATTTGAAGAAATGTTATCTTGAGTTATATCAGTTGTAATTAGAATATAATGTAATATGAGTAATCAATCATCGTTACAAGTTCTTCTTTACTGTTTAGACCTCTTTCTTGAAATTGCATTAAAAGTGTTTTAATCGTTCGATGATGTAAACATTTCTTCTTATCTTTTTGATAAGACAATTTGTCTGCCATTTTGGCCATGAATCATGCTTGAAAATTTTACGGTATTATCATGATTGGAATGTGTAGGCGAAGTTTGTATCTCGTAGCTTCGCTAATTGTTGTTGACTTAGTTTCGTACATATGAACTCAAAAAAGATGAAATCGTGTAGACGTGGGTGATGAATGACGCATAGTTGTTTCGAATTGAAACTGGTTAGGCAGGTGTAATCTTCGGGTCTGGATTGAGATTTAGTGTGATGAGGAATTTTCACTCAACACATTTTCGAATTATCAATACAACAAAACATAGACAAATTTGTCATTTTTTTCTCATTAATGAGATGATAGAGTTAACGAACTTTTATAAACTGGTTCTATACTTTCAATTATAGTTCTGAATGATTCATCTTTTGTAATTAATCAGTCCTTAAAGAAAACAGTTCGTACTTTAAAAAAACGTCCAATAATTTAATTAACTAACCGCGATGTTTATTTATTTCTGATATTTATTTCGGTCAGACTTTTGTGAATCATATTTTGTCAGAACATGGGTTCTATTTACAGCTTGATTAACAATTTCGGGAGGGCTTTATTTTTAAATTTCACATCACGTTCAGATGCGTGTGACACAAGATTGGTTTCCATTGTGCAATTTTATTTTGGTTTTTCGTAATCAATATAAATCTCAGCTCTGTTTACAATAGAAGATTTATTTACAAGGCTTTTATTTTCATCTTCTTTATCGAAAACAACCTAAATTCTAAATGATATTCAACCTCTCAGTAGGTTTAGTATGGTCATAATTCTTTATTTAGTTAAGCCGAACACAAACCCAATATTGCTTCGTTCCCAAAGGATTCATTTGTTAGCTTGGCCCTGATGGGTTCAACCCGAAAATTGTATTTCATAGCATTTGCTATAAATCTGAATTAGGGAAAATTATAAAATGTATAACATTATTATTAGCATCTCTGCAAATTATAAAAAGCGGAAATCAGGTGCGAGAATGATTAGAGAAGCTTATCCTTAGCCTCCTAAAAAAAACTTGTATCGATGCAGTTTAATGCAGCATCAATTGCCATTTTGAAACTTTGCTATGTATCATAATTCATCACGTCACGTGATTATGTAAACACCCTCTACATGGATTATGATCGTATGCTGATCATACCCGTTTATCTCGAGAGAATTTATTTCACCTTGTCACTTACAAGAAAGATCACCTTTATTTATACCACCAGCCACATCAGCAAGCAATGAAATGACAATTAGCTTGGCACTCGATATAATACCAGTTGACACTCAAAGCTCATAGATCAACTCGTTCAGTATCGCGCCAACAGGTTCTAAACACTCGTTCTTCGTAAGACACCCACTAGGTGAAAATAATTCAAAAGACTTTCATTTCAGTTGCATTAAGCTTTTTCTCTTTTAATACTTTAATTCTTCTTTTAATTCTTTAATACTTCTTTCAATTCTTTAATAATTCTCTAAATTCTTCAATACTTCTCTCAAATCTTAATTATATATTCTATAATTTCGAGAGTCTTGCGTGTGTCAAGAAAAGTAGCCGAGATCGATCTCTTGGCTTTTTCGAACTGTCAAAGACACATTTGAAAGAGACAGGTTTTTTTTTGCGCAAGTATCACTTCTTTACGAGAATTTCTTGATCTTGACATCTCGAGATTTTGACAAGAATATCATTTTAAACGACAAGGTCAATATTTTTCTAATATTCTTTTTAACCGTCGAGAAAAAATACAGTTCTTTTCTTGTCCAATCTCGCTCAACGCTTTGAAATTTGCAATGCTGTTATTCAGATTTAAACGGAAGTTTGTTTTCATCTACCGGAAAATTAATTCAGAGCACGTACAATCGTACACATTGGATGATATTGCTTGCGCGTTCCACTCGTTGAATGTACTCGATAGCTTCATTAGTGACATCTTATAGCCTCACGGGAGGAAATTACATGCTAACATTCTTTGATTAAATTTAAAGCCTCGAAAGGTGAGAGAGAGTTGTCTCACATTGTTGAAGCTTGAACTTCAATAAGTCTCGCATTGTTTGGATATATTGTAAATATACAATTTCAAAATACGTAAAAAAGAGATTGAATAACATATGTCATTGAGTTTAAATATCTTATATCAGTGAGATTAATTATCTTATATCATTAAGATTAAATTAACTTATATCATTGAGATTAAATAACTTATTATGTAATACTCGATTCATTAGATGAGACTGCAAACTTGCTTGACAGAAGGAACCTATTCGACTCACTGTGATACAATCAACGAGACAAGTCAAAGCAATCTTTCATGAATGTACAGTAACGAGGGGCTCTTTTCTTTAGTTCTTATTGGGCACATTTAATCGTGCAGCTCAGGTGGGTGGCATATATAAAATCGAAAACGCAATGATCCATGCAACAGTGAACTACGGGTATGAGGAAACGTCAAATTGAATGATATCAACGCCCCTTTGCTTTTTCTATTGAAATTTCCCGATTTTGGTATTTTTGTTTTGGGCATATAAAAATATTAAAATGCGAACAAATTTTCAGTAAAAATAATATTGAAATTTTTCAAAAATTTCGTGTAATATCACTTTAAATCTTTTGAAATTTAAAATCACTTCACACCACTCGAAATTCGTAAAAATCTCTCAAATTTATAACAACCTTGGAAATTTTTTCAAATTCCTAGAAACATTTTAAAATTCGACGAAATTCCTTCATTATATTTCATGAAAACCCTTAAACTTTCACTAATTGATTTACAATTTTTCAACATCATTTAAAATCCTTAAAATTTTCAAATTCCTAAAAATCTCTTAAAATTTCCAAACAAGCTTTCAAAATTCCACAAAATCTTTTGAAAATTCTCTTGAAAAAACTTCAAAATTCCACGAGGAACTTTAATATCTCGTAAAATGCGTCAAAATCTCTTAAAATTATTGGAAACTTATTGAAATCCTTTAAAAATCACTGAAATCTTTTGAAATTTCTAGAAACATCTCTAAATTCCTTAAAATTTCACTACAATATCTAAAATCCTATAAAATTTCATAAATTCTTTAAAATGTATTAACATTCGATGAAATCCTTTAAAATTATATAAGGAACTATGAAATTCCCTAAAATAAATAAAAAAAAACTCTAAACAAAAATTCTTGGAAACAAAAACGTCAAAAATTTTTTTAAAAATAAAAAATAATATTTGAAATTTGTTTTAAGTCCAGGAGAAATATTTAATATCTTTAAAATCATTTTAAAAATTGTCAAAATTTCTTTAAATTTTTACAAGCTTCTTAAAATTCTTTAGAATTGTACGAAAAACTTTAACGTCTCTTAAAATTTTGTAAAATTTCATAAAATCTTGTCAAAGTCATAAAAGTCTCATGAAATCCTTTAAAATTTCACGAGGAACATTAAAATCTCTTACAATTACTTAAAAAAATCAAAATTTCTTAAAATTCTTACAAGCTTTTTAAAAGCCTTTAAACTTTCCACAAGGAACTTTTAAATTCTTTAAAATTCTTTGAATTCTCTAAACTTTCTTAACAATCTCTTAAAACTTCAGGAAGTCCTTTAAAATTCGACTAAATCTTATAAATGTTGTACAAATCTCTTCTAATCCCTTTAAACTCCTAGAAACCTCTTAAAATGTTTAAAATTATTGAAAATCTCTTAAAATCATTACAAACCCAAAGCATCTCAAAGAATGCCTGGAAATTTTGTATAATCCTTCGAAATCCTTGAAAAGTTTCTATAATTTGTGAAATAAACTATAAAATCTATATACGCAATACGACAAAAATAACATAATTAGCATAAATGTCAATTTCTATTTTCCCTGACAACTACTCGCATTTTCCTGACATGTCCCTGATTTCCCTGACGTTCCATTCGTCTGAAGTAATCATTTTTTAAATTAAAGGGTTTGATAGAAGTTACGATGGTTTGATAACTAGTTTTATAAATGCTTCTATATAGAAAGGCTACTTTGGGTTCTAGGCTACTTTGTGGCAAAGATTTTCTAAGATGTGTTTAAGTATATACATGATTTTCTTGTGGGAAGTTGAGTATTGCGATAGATTACATGACATACGTCTTCTGAATGTGAAGCGTCAAGTTAGATTAGTTTCAGTCTAGTAGACAAACTTGGAGACTGGAGTTGGCAATTGCAAGACTCTGAAGGTATGACATGTAAAAAAAAGAAAAAATTTACGTGGTAAAGAAAGATCCAATTCCCGTTTAACCGAATGCGTTACTCGGGTTACTCGAAAATGGCGTAAAGTGAGACACAGATTAGTCGGGTATCATTAATCTGCCCGTATTGCTTACATGGTGTAAAATGCAATCTCTACAGAAGAAAAGTAGAGTCCAGCTTCCGTGATAATCGGATTTGTTAGAGGTGATAACAAGGCAGTAACGGAAAGAGAGAAAAAGTGTCAAAAATAGTTTGCTATGTGTAATAGGTTTCAATATTAGAAATGTAATATAATTATAACATTATAATGTAATATAATAATAGATTGATATTCGAGCAAGAAAACTAAACAATATTGGAAATTTTCCAACATAAAACAGCAAATAAAAGCTTGAAATTGAAAGATTAAACAGTGCGAGTGTAGAGAACGGGTTTATGAAGACAGGAACATTTTTTGTGAACGATCGTAAAGTGTTCTTTGTTAAAAGCCCGGATAGGCGAGGAGTTTGTTAAGCTGTCACATATTTCTTTTTATCCATTAAACTCTTGTTTTGTGCACTCAAATGAGAAGTTTTCGATTGAATATTGATGTTCTCTTTATATAAGTGGAATAATCTGCTGAAGTAATATTCATTATGTAGGAATCTTAGCAATTTATTAATCAGCGAGGGAGAATGCTGAACCTTAGTGTAGGAAATATTGTCTGCATCAAGAGATATCGAGCGAGTTGAGTCGAGTATTAGACTCGATAAAGTGCTTACCGTGTGCAACTAGATAAAATATTCAACGAAAGAAGATAGGGAAAGCTTCAAATCGAGATATTCTTATCTTCACATCTAGCAAATATATTCCATCAACAAGGAAATTGTGCTGAAAACAAATAAGCAATGAAAAGCAGTTTTTTATCACTGAAAAGTGACTTTGCAAAAATGTTTTTATTGTAAAAGTTGACGCACGTCATAGACATGTTGGTTGGTTGAAAATTTCAGGAACAAATAATGTTAATAATGAAGTGGTGACAGACAGAGGAATTCGTTTGACTCAAATCTGTGACGTGACAGGAAATTGTTCATTCCCAGTTAGTGAATTCAATTCAGAATAGATTTGGATGTGCTGATTCGTCAAATTCACAATTGCATTCTCTGTGTTGCACTTCGTATCGTCTCATCTTCCAATTCGCGCGAACGATTAAGTATCGCTGATGCATAAGGGATTCTCTCTCTCTTTTCCCCTCTCTCTCTCTCTTGTCAACGTGCTCGTGAAATAGCAGATCGCGTGCCGAGTCGATAAATCCATTAATCTACGTCACACACATCCTAGAGTTTCGATCCCAAGTATGTACCACCCAACTAGCCTGACCTAACATAATATAATGAAGTAATCTGAGAAAAGAACCCTCTGTGAACCCTCATCACTTTTGTTTTCGCCAGATGTTTTCTCTCAAGAAGACTACCTCGTGTAGGGTTATCAGAACTTGAATTTGGAAAAATATTTATCAACCTGTTGATATATTTCATAAAAAACTACTTCAATAATTGAAGTATTGAATTATTCTGCAACTGAATCAGTACTTGAAGTTTAGAACTGGTTTTCATCAGTTCTAGAAATTTGTACTCATCTTTATTTGTATTCATCTTTATTCATACACGTGTTTTAATAAATCATTAAATACATGATTTCCCTGCAATTTAACGATAAATTTTTTATTGGCAAGCTGTGTTTGATTTTGGTTGTTTACTAGGCAACTATTAGCGTGTTTAGTGATAGAGAGCGCGTTAGTTGGTGAGAATTCAATGTACATTCAACACACTATAGTGTACTGTACTCACTTACACGGAAAATTGACTCGCGGCTTGATAACGATCACTTTGCATCAATAATTCAACTCGTGGCTGTACAATCCATTAAGTATAATGGACAATTGAATTTTGAAGCCATTGGCCCGGAAGACGAAACCACATCGAGATTTCCCATAAAATTTCGTTACTCCTCCCTTCGAACATGTTATGCATTTAAAAACAAATCACCTGTGTGATAACAAGCATTTCAAGTGACTTGTACGGTTCACTACCGGAATAATCTGGAGAAATTTTAACGTAATGGCAAAAGAATTTCAGAAATTAGCAATCAAATATTATTACGTTAGTCGCGTAATTTTATCGATGGCGAATATTTGTTATCATTCTTTCAGATATGTGATAACTCGACCAGGGAATTAAAAAAGAATGTTACTTTTATTTTAATCTTATTTCTGGATCTGCAGATTTCTTTTCAGATTTATCTGCTTCGCTTTCACTGTTAATTTATCCAACTGATACCATTGGCATCTAAGCCAGAAGCGAACCGATGCCATCGATGTTATCGCTTCGATGACTGGGATGGTCGGTAGTCATAAAGGGATAGACATCGATATACGTTGACAGGGTCTTCCAATTAAAGTCAATGAACGATACGGATATTTTCTGCTCTTACATGAATAGAACTGACATCGGCGGACTCCTAATGAGATTGCCCGATCGTCTATTTTATTTATTTTTTATATTTACGAGTCCAATCGCGCGCTTGAACGCGCGTTTTTCGTATTTGAAATATTTTATGTCATTAGGCTTACTGCTCACTTCATGCGTAACCAGTGGTAACGCTGACGTCAGAAATTGAGGTAACGCTATGAAGTTAGCTGAAAGTATGTTCTTTTTATAATAGGAAAAGCGGTTGAGGCTCTGAACGTGAAAAATGAACCAATTTTTGGATTGATTCTATATTATTATGTTTTATTGAAACAATATTTCTGCATAATTGACATGGGAGACGTGACACCTCTCCCCGTTCGTCGGACGTGGGAAATGTGCATGATTGAACATTTGGCAGATAGTGTCACCGGTGTGAATGATTATAATTATTTATAATACTCTTTAAATAGCCTTTCTATCTTTTCTGATAACAATGTTGTTAAAATTTGCACACTGAGAAATAGATAAGAAACTCAGGAATTTAAATTGCGCCGTTTGCAATTTTGTGGACCTTATCTTGCATCTGACGAATAAATGGAAACTTGAATTAAAATTTACTCACAGTCAAACTTTCAATGTTTCTAAATAAATTTAAATGTTTTGTTTTCTTCATTCTTCATTGTTAATATAAATAAAACTTCAGTATGTTTTAAAGAAAACGTGTTTCGTGCAATAAAACTGAAGAAATGGAGTTTTATGGTTCAACCTGTCGCTACTGAAAGCTACTGGAATTGTGTAATGCTGTAATGGAGAAGAAATGCGGCAAGTTTCGACAAAAATTTATGACGTGGTTTCCTGTTTGCTCGCAGATGTTTGTAAACGAACTTAGAACCAAGAACGCGTCTTTCCGTCTTAGCAGATCGACTTTCGCGACTTCTGAGCAAACATTCGGAAAATCGCGTCCGCAGGAAATGTACACTTACGAAAACATACTCGCAGATATAAATGCGAACTTCCGGTGATGAATGCTCTGCTCGATCGTTTTTCAGGGGGAGATAAAAGCTTGCCATTCATTGCTAGAAACTTATAGATCCCCAAGGACATGTCGGAAATAGCTAGAGAGAAAATGTGGGCAAATACGAATTTCTAGTGACATACTACTGCACTTTATTCTTATCGTTTTACCGGAAACTGATTCTGCAATTTTTTTCCAATCTGATATTAATTTATACAAATTATTATTCAATTGAAAATAATTATTCAATTGGTTGTGTCCAATTAAAGTCAAAAATCAGGGTGGCCACATGTCAGGGAAGTCAGGGAAACGCGAGTAGTTGTCAGAGAAAATAGAAATTGACATTTATGCTAATTATGTTATTTTTGTCGTATTGTGTATATAGATTTTATAGTTTATTTAATCAATTTTAGAAACTTTCCAAGGATTTCATAGCATTATAAAGAATTCCCAGGCATTCTTTGAGATTTTTTGGGCTTCTAATTATTTTTAAGAAATTTTCAATAATTTAAAAAATTTTAAGAGGTTTCTAGGAATTTAAAGGACTTCTAGGAATTTTAAAGGACTTCTTGAAGTTGTAAAAGATTTTTAAGTAAGTTTCGGGAATTCAATGAATTTTAAGGAATTTTGATTTTTTAAAGTGACTTTAAGGGATTTTATTTTCTTTCATTGAATTTTAAAGGATTTCATGAGATTTTTATGATTTTTTAAAGATTTTATAGAATTTTAGGAAATTTTGAAAAGTTTTCGAAAATTGTAAAAGATTTTTACGTATTTTAAGGGATTTAAATTTTTCGTGGAACTATAAAATAATTTAAGAAACTTGTAAGAATTTTAAGGGATTTTAAGGGATTATAAATATTTTAGTAGAATTTAAAAGGATTTTAAAAGGTTTTTAAGAATTTTAAGAAATTTTGATTATATGAAAGTGATTTTAAGGAATTTAAATGTTTCTCATAGAATTTTAAAGGATTTGACAACATTTTTATGATTTATGAAAGATTTTGTAGAAGTTTCAGGCATCTCAAGAGGTTCTTTAAAATTCAAACAATTTTAAGGAATTTTAATGTTCCTTGTGAAAGTTTAAAGGCTTTTAAAAAGTTTGTAAGCATTTTAAGAAATTTCATGAAACTTTCATGATTTTTAAAAGATTTTGTGAAATTTTAAAAGATTTTTATGTATTTTAAAGGATTTAACAGTTTTTCATGGAATTCTAAAGAATTTTAAGAATCTTGGAAGATTTTAAAGAAATTTGAAGGGATTAGAAAATATTCTCGTTGAGTTCTAAAAAATTTAAAGAAATTTTTATTTTTTAACAGTGATTTTAAGGGTTTTTATTGAAATTTTAAATAATTTCACAAATTTTTATGATTTTTAAAATATTTTGTGAAATTTTACAAAATTTTAAGAGATTTTAAAGTTTTTCATAGAATTATAAAGAATTTTAAGAAGCTTTGGAAAAATTTAAGAAATTTTGACATTTTTAAAATGATTTAAAAGATATGAAATATTCCTCGTGGAATTAAAACAAATTTCAAAAATTATTTTTTATTTAAAAAAAAATTTTGTGAGGTTTTTGTTTCCAAGAATTTTTGTTTATGATTTTTTTTTATTTATTTTAGAGAATTTCATAGTTTCTTATATAATTTTAAAGGATTTTATCGAATGTTAATAGATTTTAAAGAATTTATGAAATTTTATAGGATTTTAGATATTGTGGTGAAATTTTAAGGAATTTGAAGATGTTTCTAGAAATTTCAAAAGATTTTAGTGAATTTTAAAGGATTTCAATAAGTTTCCAATAATTTTAAGAGATTTTGACGCATTTTACGAGATATTAAAGTTCCTCGTGGAATTTTGAAGTTTTTTCAAGAGAATTTTCAAAAGATTTTGTGAAATTTTGAAAGCTTGTTGGAAATTTTAAGAGATTTTTAGGAATTTGAAAATTTTTGAAAAATTGTAAATCAATTAGTGAAAGTTTAAGGGTTTTCATGAAATATAATAAATGAATTTCGTCGAATTTTAAGATGTTTCTAGGAATTTTAAGAGATTTCCAAGGTTGTCATAAATTTGACAGATTTTTACGACTTTCAAGTGGTGTGAAGCGATTTTAAATTTCAAAAGATTAAAACTGATATTTTATGAAATTTTTGAAAAATTTCAATAGTATTTTTACTGAAAATTTGTTCGCATTTTGATACATTTATATGTCAGAGAAATTTGTCTGAAAGTCAGGGAAAAGTCAGGGAAATTAACAAATTGAATCTTGTGGCCACTATGAAAATAAATACAACTTCTAGTAAAAATTCGCCTCTCACAAACTCAGAAACTATGGTGTAGGTTTACAAGTAAATTTTCGATTAGCACTCTTGGTTGGTTCGATGCTTGAAGGCAAGTGGTAGAAGCGGATGGAAGTGAAGCGGCATGTGAACGCAAATTTAATGAAAATTCAATTAAGCTATATCCTTCTGAAAATCGACCATGCAATACGTGTACTCTAAATATCGGCTTAAACACTGGATTCGAAGGTAACGACGGCATCTAAGGGTAAAGAAATAAAATTGTGCATTTTTCTGATTGAAATTCTGCACATTATGCAAATCTGAAGTATTATTTTTATGGAGAGGAGGAAATCGACTCAGAGAAATGTGTATGTTTCTTTCTGTGTACACTGTACATGCTTGCGTCTAGTTTAGATCGTTTGTTTTGCACTTCTTGGGACTTAGAGTGCCGACTTGGCATAGAGAAATCCTATTCGTTTGCAGAGAGTACTTTACGCTAGCTCACGCTCGTTTGCTTATATCTCAGGAGTGTATTTGAAGTATGTAAAACGGAACAATAATTGTACAGTAAATGATGACTCGGTGAAGCTCCAAGAAGTCTTGTTTGCACTCAATCATTCTTTTTCCATAATTTTCCTCTCGCGTATAAGTTGGTTGAACTTTTCTTTACACGTGATTTACAACTAAAATGAAATGATGTACAATTAAAATGATTCAATAGAATGGGACAATTAAAAAGTAGAATAAAAGAATGAATTCTCTCTCTGGAAATATATATCTGACTGTATCCGCGACGTAAATAATGATTGCAAACTCTAAACATCGCTATCGCAAATTCCAGCGTTACAAAGTTACAAATTTGATCCAAGAGTAAACACTGTAGTCTCTGGCGTATAAATTTCGTTATGTATGGTTCCTCGAACGAGTCGTGTCGCGTCGCGTCGCGTCGAGAATGATTAACAATCTAATCTCAAATCAATTCTCGTGCCTTTGGTTTCGCCAAAGATAATTTTTCACTTCCACAATTTGTTTATCATGTTGCCTTTGACTGGTGAGGTCATGGCACGCAGAACAGTTGGAAGGCTCAGTTACTCGAGGCACGATTCGTCTGATTCGACTTTTGACAATCGGGAGAAAAAAATTGATTGATCGAACTAGTCCCATTAATAGATCAAAATCAAGTAAAGTTTGCTTCATTCTTTTTCTAGAGCTTTAAATTGACAGTTGACTCCAAGTGTCAGTCATGATTTGCACTACAGGGAATTTCCTGTTTTTTTTCTGCATTTCGCTTTAAATCCCCTAAAATCCTTTCAATCAAACATTTATTCGTTCGATGGTTGTTCTTATTGTCATTTTATAAAGTAATGGACATTTTACGGCAAAAGTGGATTTTAAAGATTGGATATTTTATGGATTATATGGATTTGGCTTAGCAAGTGAGATGTAATCATAGAATATTCTATGGCTAATGGTCTAATTGCGTGAAACTCTTCGCGTGTATCATCAAATTTATCCTTCTTTGGTACATCGTCGTCTCTTTTGCTTCTGTTATTATCTCTCTCTGTTATTTTCCGTGTTTCTTTCTCAGTTGGGGGGCAACTATCCACAGTCCCGGCGGTCACGAGTTCATATCCCGAAGTGCTATAAGTATCTCGTATCTCTGAACGTATCGGGCTGTTTAGCGAACGTGCTTAGATACCCATCTTGCTTAGTGCAAACTGCAAACCACCAACGCCAGAGGGATTCAAGAGAATCCAGTAGTCTTCTTCGCTTTACTTCCGGTTTGCTTCTTTGTATTGAATATTGATGAAAGATTTTAAATATTAAACTTGTGTCCAGATTGCAATCCCAAAAGATGCTGGAGATCCGCTTTTACACTTAGCTCCAGATTCAACTTCAATCCCTTCTGATACAAATAATACCGAACTTTTTTACGGGTTCTTTTATTTATATATAAATTTATCTATCATTTTGCTTCCTTTTATTGGAAACTTTTTTTTTAATTATTCTGGAAAGTCATACGAATTTAGAACAAAATTTACTTAATTGGAAGCATGTTTTCTTCATTTTTCTCTCTGAAAGTGCAGAGAAGGTTTTTAAATCCTGAAATTTTAGTTTTTATAAGTTTTCTAAAAAGTTTATGATTTGCAACCTCATTAAAACTTCAATATAAGGAATAACGGAGGAAAACTGAAAATATCGGATTTGTTGAAGGAATATTGTTCGAACTAAACATTTTTAATTAAACTTAGATCCAGTTTCCTTTAGCACTTAATTTTTCTTCTATATAGAGCTTAAGGCGATGTAGTTTCGAATACAAAAATATTTATAACCCAGGGTGATAAGTTTCTTTTATGCTTTCTGTGTACGTGATTCGTTTTATTTCTGTTTTACGCGGAGACACGTTTCTTCAAACTTTTGCACATGCGTATATTTGAAAATCAGTAAATGTTTCTTTGAAAGTGTGAAAAATGTGCAAGAATTTCTAGAAATATGAGAAACAGTTCATATCTTCGCAAAATGAAGAAGTATTCACATTCACAACTTCCATAATAAAATTTTTAGCGATTTCGTTGAATTTGTGGATTTAATGGTAATATAAAATTACAATAGTTATTTCAAGTTCTTGAATTGTTAATTATACCATTAAAAATTTTCAAGTTTAAACCAAGTTCTTTAATTAAGAACTTTCCTTTTACTTTGATATGGAAAATTGCTTATATACATAAGTCTCGATCGGATTTTTTTTGTACTTAAACTTTCATTGACGCAAACTTCTTTAGTTCTTCGTCGAACTTTTTTTTTAGTATGTATAGCTGAACTCAAGTGTCCCTTGTGGCTATTGTCTTGTTTTACGATCACTTTTGCGTCTCTTCGTGCAATTTCTCTGTTAAAACATGTCGCCAACTTAAAGATACGTTAAGTTGGTAAAGTTGCAGTAAGTTGACTTACTGGAGAAATAAGTTATAAACTCAGACAAAAAAGATACAGAAAGGATAATAAATTACAGTGAATATTTGGTTACGTATTTATCAAACACGAAATTCTTTGAAATATTCTTATAAATTATCTGATGCTCTTCAGTTTAGCATTCTAATTAAATAGAATGAACAAATCTAATTTACATGAAAGGCAAGAGGCTTCTTTGAAAAATATCCCGTCGGTTGGACCCTTTTCTTCCGAGATTAAATCCCGAAGCGGAAATAAAAGTAATGCGAATGCTCTGAAAATAAAAGCCTCTTCTGGTTAGAATGGAGATTAGATCGCGCCCAAATTAAATTTTAACGTATGCGGGCTTTTGTAGGGTGTAAGAGAAATGGCGACACTGGTGAATAGGGTTGACCAAAATCAGGGATATGAGAGCTAGTGGTCGTAATCAAAAGTGAAGGTATACCCCTTGTGTTTGACTATTAATTTGTGAGCATAAAATGGCTTCCGGTGCGGTAGTAGTAAATACCTCAAAATTCCCATCAATTAAGGTCATGAGATAATGCAATGGCCCTGTCCTTTATTTTAAATCCTTTGTGACTTTTTTGCAGCTATTAATGCTATTTTTATGATCTCTTTTTTCATCTTTTGGTCTACATGGTAAAATGGTAAAATAGGGTCGAGTTATTCAGATCGTAATCCACTGGAAAATTGAAAAGTTTTTCAAGTTAAACTCACTTTATCTAATCGGATTTCCAGCCGCAATTCTATATTAAATATGACTTCTGGAAGTTCATAAAGACTTTGAGATTCATTTCCTCAATATTATGAACTTTGCTGGTCGTAATAAAAAACATCGTTTCAGATGGAAGTAAATCAATCCCGAGCTTTACCAAGATTTTTATCCATTTTCGAGCTTATTTTGCTGCCGGAGAATAATAACTTAATTCAGAAATGTTAAAAAATGACAACACATGTCGTGGAAATTATTAGATCCTCTTTTATCTCATACATATATCATGTATATGAATCTTACTGAAAGAAATCAATCATTATGCATGCACTCTGTGCTTATTAAAATCGGATTTTATTGTCAATTTTATGATTGGAATTCCCGAGTTGCTCAATCTTTCGTAGGAATATCGTATGTTGGATGAGTCTAATTTGCGATTCTTTCATTATTCCCGCTTTTGTTATACACCTTTTTTTATTCGATTCTTTTTTTTTTTTTTTTTTTAACATTGACTGAATATCCTGGCATCTCATGTATGGGCAAATGTTTACGTAGGCAAATATAATACTGGAGATGATGTCAGCGTCGTGGTATACCTTAGTGATCGGCTAACTGAAGAAGACGTCCATAGTCTGCTGTCAAGAAATGAGGAATTGCACTTTTACCGCTTAGAGGCGGTAGATCATTCGTAGACTCGTGTCTCTGTCCTTCCTCTCATTAATTTCCCTCAGCCTTTTTGCTTCCGGGCTTTAAATGAATTCGAGAAAAAGTCGATGTTTCGACATTCTCGCTTCCTGCGGATGAATAGATTTTTTTCTTCGTTAAATTTATGAATCGCAGAGCGAGGACGTTAAGGAAATTTCAAGAAAATATTGGAAATTTCAAAGGGGGTCAATCAATGACTCGAATCCAAGTTTTTACTATTACAGCTTTTAAATACTTTCATCATCGAGATCTATTTCCGGAAAATTGTATTTTGACACTGATTATTCTGATATTGATTGTTCTGATACAATTTCCAAGTCTAATTTTATCGTTTTGCATCTTCATAAAGCTTGGAAATCCATGTTTTTCACCCATTTCAATTACGTCACCTGCATTTGAAGGTGTAGTTCTTGTTTGTTTAATTGACAAGAACTGAACAAGTTCCTCGGAGTTTCAGGTGCTGAAGTGATCTTTCGATCTAGGAACTAAATTTCCGCGGATGAATTTACGTTCTAAGAATGCTTCCTCTGTTATAGAAGTCGCTGGTTGTAAAACGGGCGTAAATCACCTGACAAACTGCGCAAGTCGTTAAAAACTTTTCAAAATAAAAATTAAGTTCAGATCTTGGAATTGACGCTAACTTAAAAGTGGGTCAAGATATTTATCGGATTAACATTACATTTTTCTGTTGAAGAATTATTATTAGGATAATAAGGTGTTTTATAATCGCATCCAGGAATCATAATTATGGTATTCGTCTTCTTTTTTTTCCCTGAACTTGAATTGAGATATATTACGCTATTAATTATGTAGCAACAAGTGGTTAGTGGTTAACACAGAGCATTTCTTGATGTGAGATGCCGAGAGCTTTTGTCAGCACTTTAAAGAGTCTCAACACCTGCAACTACGTTTCCACCTTTGTCTTCTTTATCAGAAGACAATGCATCTGTTCCGCGAAACTTTGAACAGATGTCTACTCTGATTTCCTCACTGTTCTTATTTCAATTTCTGTTATTATTCGGCAGTGGGTTACTTTTTATAGTCAAGCATTAACCCACTGATTTTGATTCGTTCTTAGACAATCCTGGAAATTCTTACAAGTTCTCAAGTCAGGATGGCTACATGTCAAGGAAGTCAGGGAAATTTTCAGGGAAAAAGACATTTGTTAGGGAAGTCAGAGAAATGTCAGGGAAACGCGAATAGTTGTCGGTGAAAATAGAAATTGACATTAATGCTAATTATGTTATTTTTGTCGTATTGCGTATATAGATTTGATAGTTTATTTAATAAATTTTAGAAACTTTCTAAGGATTTCGAAGGATTATAATGAATTTGCAGGCATTCTTTGAGATGCTTTGGGTTTTTAATGATTTTAACAGATTTTCAATAATTTTAAAGATTTTAAGAGGTTTCTAGGAGTTTAAAGGGATTAGAAGAGATTTGTACAATATTTAGAAAATATAGTGGAATTTTAAAGGACTTCCTGAAGTTTTAAGAGATTGTTAAGAAAGTTTAGAGAATTCAAAGAATTTTAAGGAATTTAAAGGCTCCTTGTGGAAAGTTTAAAGGCTTTTAAAAAGCTTGCAAAAATTTTAAGAAATTTCGATTTTTTAAAGTAATTGTAAGAGATTTTAATGTTCCTCGTGAAATTTTAAAGGATTTCATGAGACTTTTATGATTTTTAAAAGATTTTGTAAAATTTGACAAAATTCTAAGAGATTTTAACCCCATAAAACCTTTTTAAATTTCTTAAAATTTCACGAAAACCTTAGAAATCGTTGAAATCACTTAAAATTATTAGAAATCTCATAAAATTCTATAAAACCATTCGCAATTCTTAACAATTTTTTAAAACATCTTAAAATTCCTTGGAATTCCAGCATAACATTTAAAATTCTCGTTGGATTTTAAAGAATTTTAAGGGTTTTTATTGAGATTTTAAAGAATCTCACAAGATTTTTATTGTTTATAAAAGATTTTATGGAATTTCGAAATCTTATCAAGAATTTTAAGAAATCTTTAAGTATTTTAAGAGATTTTAAAGTTTTTAGTAGAATTATAAAGAATTTTAAGAAGCTTGTAAAAATTTAAAGAAATTTTGACATTTTCAAAATGATTTTAAAGATATGAAATATTCCTCGTGGAATTAAAACAAATTTCAAAAATTATTTTTTATTTTTAAAAAATTTTTTTAAAATTTATTTTAGAAAATTTCATAGTTCCTTATATAATTTTAAAGGATTTTATCAAATATTAATAGATTTTAAAGAATTTATGAAATTTTATAGGATTTTAGATACTGTAATGAAATTTTCAGGAATTTAGAGATGTTTCTAGAAATTTCAAAAGATTTCAGTGAATTTTATGAGATTTTGACGCATTTCAAGAGATATTAAAGTTCCTCGTGAAATTTTGAAGTTTTTCAAGAAATTTTCAAAGAATTTTGTGGAATTTTGAAAGCTTGTAGGAAATTTTATGTGATTTTTAGGAATTTGAAAATATTTGAATTTTTTGAGGATTTTAAAGGATTTTAAATGATTTTGAGAAATTTTAAATCAATTAGCGAAAGTTTAAGGGTTTTCATGAAATACGACTTTCAAGTGGCGTGAAGTGATTTTAAGTTTCCAAAGATTTAAACTGATATTTTATGAAATTTTTGAAAAATTTCAATAGTATTTTTACTGAAAATTTGTTCGCTCTTTGATACTTTTATGTGTCAGGGAAATTGAATCTTGTGGTCACCCTGTTAACCCACTGATTTTGATTTGCTCTTACACGATCCTGGAAATTCTTACAAGTTCTCAGGTGCCAAAGAAAATCCGAACCTTGGCTTTGATTTTGATCCTCGTTCTTCTTCTCGCTTTAAGTTTTTAGCTTGACAGTGTTCATGAAATAGTTGGAATTCACTACATTTCGAAATAGTTCGTATATATATATATATATAGATTCTGGCTTCCGTCTTCACAATTTTCCCTAGTAATTTTGTCAATGGTCAAGGCATTTTCTCCTGAATTATGAATCGCATGTCTATTGAGTGCCAATTTCCTTTAGATATTTTTCCTCTATAGATATTCTTCAGGACATATATTTTAATCAAAAAAATAAAAGTCTCTTTGATAAGAAATTCCCTTTAAAACTGCGTCAATTCAAGAATGTTACACCATTTTTTCTTTGTAAACTTAACAATTCAGACACATAGACATACAGAATTCCTGTTTTCGAAAAGCTAATTTGCAATATACACGAAATTCTACTCTAGCCATTATCTCTGTGTACACAGATATATGTATATCTATAACTGCCATCTCGTCTGCTTAAAACTTTTGGTCTTCTTAAATATTATCCTTAAAATTCATACGAAACGCATTTTTTTCGTTTCTTCTATATAAACAATATAATTGTTTAGGCGCCGAAGATTTTCGATCGTCTCAAGGAGTACCTGGCGAATATCTGTCACGGCGCCAAGAAAAAAATGTCTAGAGAGTGAATCCTCATACTTTTAACTAATTCACACATCCGGAATTGACATTTCCATTTAACACTTCATCACTTCTGATTTTTGAAACGGCGATGCGGTCCAAGAATCTGTCTATGTGCTAATCCCATCATACGGTCTTTTGCACAGCTCAGTAAACAGTGAAAATATGAATAATCATCAATATAATAGAATATTGCAAAATAATGCAAGAGAATTTTTCTGACTGATTTATGCTCACACAAATCATTTTTGTATTATATGTATAAACATTTTCAACTGTAAATCTTGAGAATCAGATATTAAAATTGAAACAGGAATGAGGGCAATAACATTTATAAGTGTAATAAAAAGGAGCTTGAATCGACCCAAAAACGTCGTATGAGATATAAATAGGCCGCGGATATTGCTTGTCGGACATCAGCTTAAGTTAAGAAATATTTTATTACGTGCACCTGAATCTTGGAAGTTTCACGCTGACTGTAGTCCCCGTGTATTGTTTCGAGTGATAAAGCACGTCTAAAAGCCATAAAGATAACTAGAAATACAAAGATATATGATATAGTGCCTTACGGTTAAGAATTCAAAAATCTTTTATTGCTTTTGCGAAAAAATCCGCGTCGAATGGAGCAAAATTGAATGGTATTGTGCGTCCAGAAGCGGAAGGTTAGAATTACTATCAAAGGCGCCGACTCATTCGCAAAGAAAAAATTGTCTTCGGTATAACAGACTTTTTATGACCTATAATTTATGTACTAGACATTATTCTAGCAAAATATGATCTATAAATTTGGTAGGGACGTTGATTTAAATAGAGTTTGGATTTTAATATGCATTCAGAAGCAGCAGTGCAGCTTATTGCATAAAATGTTGTTTATTATCATTTTATATTTTTTTCTGTATCTTTTGACTTTCTAAAAAAATTTCAAGATGATGTGGTTGAAGTTCTGAACTTTTGTATCCCTTTTATATCCCTTAAAAATCCATTAAAAGTATTAGAAATACATATCTTCAAATTCCATGAAATCCTCAAAAATTCCAGAACAATTTTCAAACTCATAAATCTTTTGAAATCTACGTTAAAATTCATGAAAATTTCTAAAAATTCCTAGAAACATTTTGACACTCCATGACAAACTTTAAAATCTCTTAAAATTCCCAGAAAAATTCTTGAAATTTTACGATAACATTTACAATCTCTTCATATCTTTAATATCCCTTGAAAATATTACATAGAAATCTGATTAAGTTTCATGAAATCCTTTTAAATTCTCACAAAATCATTTAAATATCAGAAAAATCTTTCGAAATTACTTAAAATTCTTTAAAAATTCAGGATAATATTTCAAATTCCTTAAAACATCATCAAGCTTTTAAAATCCCTTAAAATTTCAAGAAATATCCTAAAATCCCATGCAATTCTACAAAATCTTTTTAATATCCTAAAAATTTCTTGAATATCGTAAAAATCATTTAAAAATTGTTAAAAATCCACATAAAAACCTTATAAATCATTAATCTCTTGAAATTAATGTTAAAATTAGTGAAAATCACGAAAAATTTCTACCAACCCCTAGAAATGTCTCAACTCTTAAAATCATTAAAGATTTCATCAAATTCCATGAACTCATTAAAAATATTACAAAATATTTTTTGAAAACCTTTAAAAATTTGACGAAAACTTTCGAAATCTGTGTCAATTCTACAAAATCTTTGAAAAATCATAAAAATCTTTTGAAATTCCTCAATAAAATTCCCCATAATGTTATAGAACTCATAAAAAACTCTTAAATTCTTTTAAAATGCCTTAAAATACGTTAAGATTTCATGAAATTCTTAAAAATCCAAAGAGGCTTTTGAAAATCAGAAATTCTTCTTGAAATCTCCAAAAATTTGACGATAACTTTCAAAATTCTTTTAAATTCTACGAAATCTTTTGCGTCATAAAAATCGTTCGAAATCCTTCAGTACAATTATCCGACAAAGACTAAAATTCATCCAAATCCATACAATATTTTAAAAATTAAAAAAATCTGAAATTCGTTAAAATTAGTGAAATTGCATGAATTCCTTTAAAATTTCACGAAATATCCTGAAATCTCTTAAAATTCTACGAAAATTTTCAAAATCATAAATCTTTTGAAATCCATGTTAAAATTCATGAAAATCTCTAAAAATTCCTAGAAACCTCTTGAAATTCCTTCACATTTAAAATCCCTTAAAATTATTAGATATCTTATCAAATTCCATGAAATCCTTTAAAATTCCACAGAATTTGTTAAAAATCGAATAATTCCTTGAAAATCCTTAAAAAATGTACAGCTTTTTGAAAACCCTTAAAATTTGACGAAAACCTTCGAAATCTTTGTAAATTCTACAAAATCTTTTTAAAATCATAAATAGCTTTTGAAATTTCTCAATAAAATTGCTTATAAAGTTTTAAATTCCTTATTTAAATCCCACAAAATACATATTTTAAAAGTCTGAAAAGTACCTTGAAGTCTAATTGAAATCTGATCAAAGTCGTGAAACATTCTAAAAATTCCCAGAAACTTCTTAAAATTCTACGATAACATTTAAAATTCCATTATCTCCCATGAAATCTTTAGAAATTCCATAATATACCCTTAAAATTCCTAGATTTTCAATGTACCCATTTCGAGTTTAGACTCGTGACAAAATGATTATTAACGAAACCAAATTCAAAATTTCAAATTAAATTCACATGTGGAATTTACGATTTGTCAAGTATCGATTGTCGAAAATCACTATCGATACTTACACGACGAATCAGAAGTATGGAAAATAGGCAAAAAAAAATTTCAAGATGATGTGGTTTAAGTTCTGAACATTCAAATAAACAAATTTTTGTATTGATTGTATTTTAAACTATAAACAGTGTTCAAAAATTAAGAAATTTGCATTAACATTAATTTTGTATTGAAGAATCACTCAAAAAAATATTTTGTGCAACAAAATATGTTTTGTTGGCTAAAATAAATTTTTGTTAGTTCAACAAAACGATTTGTTGGTTTAACAAAACGTTTTCTTGACCCAACAATAATTTGGTTGAGCCAACAAAAAAATTTTGTTGCAAAATAATGTTTCAACAGTGTTTATATAGTTTACAATCCAATCAATACAGAAATTCTATGATTTGAACGTTCAAAACTTTTTGTACACGATGAAAATCCGAAATTATTCATGTGCAGTATATGTAAATCATCTCGGAAACTGAGTCAGTGAACCATTCTGAACTTCACAAGGTCTGATTCCCTAAGTCGACTTTGTAAAGGGTATCAAAGGTGGAATACGGTCACGTCAAACAGAATTTGCTCTTGAAGGTCTTTCGTCTACGGCTGGCTCTATGATATGCACAGTCTTCCTATATTTCTACTTTATCATAATCATATTATAGAGGAACCTTCTCTTTGCAGAAGAAAACGCCAACAAGTGTCGTGGAGAAATTTGCAGTGCAACTGAATTAACGGCTTTGACTCTTGTCCTCTTGTGCTGGTAAAGTGACAAGGCATTGAAGACCTATTTGTTGGGCGTGAGGCACTTAACTTTGTTAGGCGATAACGGGTTGTCTTGAGATATATAACTCGTCTGGTTGCGCGACGCAGACACAAGAACGAGTAGTGTGCCGAACCAGAGGAACACATCGAACAAAGTTATTAACGCATAAGTGCCAGTGGTGCATAGGAGTCTTAATTACATCGAGCCACATATAATGGGAGTTTGTTAAGTGTCGTGAAGGCTTTACCTATAGGTAATACCTGGTCTTACTGTGCGCTATAATGTGAACACCAATTACGTGGCCCCAGCCACTGCTTCTCACAAAATTCGATCCAGACCACATTCACAATGGCAACATCTCGTGCAGCTGCATTTCTGGTCCTCTCCTGCTTCATTGGTAAGTTCTTGAACATTCGACTCCTATGCAAATTCTTCCCTGGCATTTATTTTAAATTTCTTGCACTTGTATCACTCGCGCTATTCAATTTCCCGAAATTCGTGCAAAAATATTGGCAAATTGTCATTTTTCGCGAAGCTGTTAATTAACTCCCAAGGATTCTAATTAAACTTGCAGCCATGTAATCTCGTAAAGTGTTCTTCATAACATTTACGCCCCCAGTTAATCTCCAAGAATTGGTTTCAATTACTCAATAATATAGTCCTTAACTTAAATACGAAACTGAGATTACCTTCGTAGTGATTCTATTACCAACGCGATGAAAATTAACTTATCTTAAACTTTGACTGCCTGTCAGGCAATCCAAGGGAAGGGAAGATTGGGTTAGAAATTATATTATGATCCACATCAACTGCTTATAACTCTAACGTTAGATGATGTTTTAGAAGTTGGTATTAACAAGTCAGTAAACTATGTCCATGTTGGATGTTCAAGAATCATAATCTAAATTGTAAATATATGCATACCGCGCAAAGTATAAATTAGATAAACTGAGAATTAGATAAACTATAGAATATAAATTAGATTCTAGAGAAGAATTTACTGTAAACTAATCACTACATCTATGTTTACTAGGTGTGTGATTTTTTATTTGTTTTGTCTGTAACCTTGACCTAGAGTGAAATATTCGACTAATTGAAACATCTTCTCTTAGTCCACTGAATACAATTTAACACTGCGTGAATATTTTTAGGTGCGTACGTTTGATTTAATATAAACAGTGTCGCAACCATTAAAGCAGCATATTTTTAGGAAGCATGAATAATTGAATGAGCGAAGGGACCTTCTTTAAACGTCCTTTTGCGTGTGAGTGGCGCCATCATTATTCAGAAAACCTGTTTCAATTGCCCCGTTCCTTTAGGACCTTCTGAAAAGTAAGGCCCCTGTGTACGTTTTTTTCAATTGGGACGGGCGTTAATAAATTTTAAGGTGAAAGGTGTATCATGTATCTTCATCAAGTCCATTTAGCATTAGCATTATAGTCCCTTTAGCCATTATACTGGCTAAATCTTTGTTCTTCCTTACTTTCACGCAGAAATAACTGAAAGTTTGACTTTTCATGCTTATTTCGAACGTAATATCAAATTAGTATGGGTATACCTTTGAATAACATCGCTAACTACTTTCTGTGGTTTTATTCATTGAAAAGGACTAAAAGACCAGGAAATTCCAGGAAATACCAGGAAATTCCAGGAAATACCAGGAAATTAACGGAGAATGGAATTTTAGGTGATATATTTTTACTAAATAAAAGGAAGGAATTCTAGTCTGTGAAATCACACTTGAAACTATAAACTATACTCTAATAAACATAATTTAATTAATTACCAGGGTGGTCATATGTCAGGGAAGTCAGGGAAATTTTCAGGGAAAAAGACATTTGTTAGGGAAGTCAGGGAGATGTCAGGGAAACGCGAGTAGTTGTCAGGGAAATTATGTTATTTTTGTTGTATTGCGTATATAGATTTTATAGTTTATTTAACAAATTTTAGAAACTTTCCAAGGATTTCGAAGGATTATAAAGAATTTCCAAGCATTTTTTGAGATTCTTCGGGTTTCTAATGATTTTAAGAGATTTTCAATAATTTTTGAGATTTTAAGAGGTTTCTAGGAATTTAAAGGGATTAGAAGAGATTTGTATAATATATAAAAGATTTAGTACAATGTTAAAGGACTTCCTGAAGTTTTAAGAAATTTTTAAGAAAGTTTGGGCAATTTAAAGAATTTTAAAGAATTTTAAAGTTCTTTGTGGAAGTTTAAAGGCTTTTAAAAAGTTTGTAAGCATTTTAAGAAATTTCATGAAACTTTCATGATTTTAAAAACAATTTTAAAGATTTTTATGTATTTTAAAGTATTTAACAGTTTTTTAATGGAATTCTAAAGAATTTTAAGAATCTTGGCAGATTTTAAAGAAATTTTAAAAGATTAGAAAATATTCTCGTTGAATTTTAAACAATTTTAAGAAATTTTAATTTTTTAACAGTGATTTTAAGGATTTTTATTGATATTTTAAAGAATCTCACAAAAACATCTTTTCAATAATTTTAAGAAATCTTTAAGTAATTTAAGAGATTTTAAAGTTTTTAGTAGAATTATAAAGAATTTTAAGATGCTTGTAAAAATTTAAAGAAATTTTGACATTTTCAAAATGATTTTAAAGATATGAAATATTCCTCGTGGAATTAAAACAAATTTCAAAAATTATTTTTTATTTTTAAAAAATTTTTTAAAAATTTATTTTAGAAAATTTCATAGTTCCTTATATAATTTTAAAGGATTTCATCGAATGTTAATAGATTTTAAAGAATTTATGAAATTTTATAGGATTTTAGATATTGTAGTGAAATTTTAAGGAATTTAGAGATGTTTCTACAAATTTCAAAAGATTTCAGTGAATTTTAAGGAATTTCAATAAGTTTAAAATAATTTTAAGAGATTTTGACGCATTTTAAGAGATATTAAAGTACCTCGTGGAATTTTGAAGTTTTTTCAAGAGATTTTCAAAAGATTTTGTGGAATTTTGAAAGCTTGTAGGAAATTTGAAGAGATTTTTAGGAATTTGAAAATATTTTAAGCTTTTTGAAGAATTTTAAGGATTTGAAATGATGTTGAGAAATTTGATTTTAAAACAATTAGTGAAAGTTTAAGGGTTTTCATAAAATATTAATAAAGGAATTTCGTTGAATTTTAAAATGTTTCTAGGAATTAGAAGATATTTCTAATGTTGTCATAAATTTGAGAGATTTTTACGAATTTCAAGTGGTGTGAAGTGATTTTAAATTGCAAACGATTTAAAGTGATATTATGCGAATATTTTGAAAAATTTCAATAGTACTTTTTCTGAAAATTTGTTCGCATTTTGATACTTTTATATGTCAGGGAAATTTGTCTGAAAATCAGGGAAAACTCAATGAAATGTCAGGGAAATGAAAACATGCAGTTGAGTCATTATTTTCGCTCGAAATAATGTTATCATCATGAATCAGTATGGTATATAATTGTATTTGTTTTGTTTCACAATTTTCTTCTTAAATGGCATAAATTTGAGTAGGTTACACATGAACTTGAAGTACAGCTGTGGTTGTGCAAATTTGTCAAGAGCATCGAAGAGCGTGAGGATACATTCATGATCAGAAAGAGGAGTGTTTATTTTCAGAGAAACACTCACTCTGCTCGTTTTGCTTTAAAGATTCTTCTTCGAGTACTTGCATGTCCTTTTAAGGACTTTCTCCTCAGGTGACGTTAAGGTCGCGAACCTCTGGTACACACGCACTCTTGGCAAAATAAGGTTGAAGTTTCTATGTGGTAATCGCTTTTTCTCTTGAGACACACTCTGAATTTTGTTTCTTCAATGTTTGTCCGAAATTCAATTGAATCAACTTAAATAAAGAAAGTTTGAGTTTTGAGATTATTAAGGTCAAATTAATTGATCCTATATTCACTCAATAGGATTTATATACATATATATGTACAATACTAGGGTCTTCTTTTAATTCTTTCTGATATCGTTTAAGTCGTTACGCTATTAATAATTTTGAAAGTTTGCCTGCTTTTTTATAATGAAGATTAGCGTAAGTTTTCGAGGCAAACATTTTAAAAAGTCATTAAAGGTCAAATAAATGAATAAATCACACACATGCAACAATCGAGAGAAAAGATGGTGTATAGAATTTCGCACTTATTATACAATTGCCATGAAAAAAAGGCATTGAAGAATTTTGTATGCTATCATCATTGCTAATTAAAGAGGTGAAGTTATGCGAGAGCCAATGTATATGTGAATGAATGAATTGCTTTTATTTTTGACTGTGCTGAGTTATAATCTATATATCTATGGCAAGCATCGGAATATCGGGAATCGGGTTACTTGGTACTTATTGTGCAGAATTTATTGGCAGGCCAGAACACTTCTCGTAAACTCCGTGTACATTTATTTTCTGCAACCGAGGTTCAGGGTTTTGCATTCCGACGATATAAAAAAAGCTGTTCGGCACAACATGATTCTTCAAGGTTTTGCAAAAATAACAGAAACGTCTTTGACCGACACGAATCCGATGACTTTCATCGACTTGCTATAATTTACCTGTGTAGTAGTATAGAGTAAATATTTGTCAGCAGATGGTCGGCAGACTTAAACTTTCCTTAGAAAATACATTTTTCTTTGTTGTACTTGTTCATTCTATTAAATATTTGCTTCTTTTAAAAGCATACATTTCTCAAAAGTATACATTTTTCAAAAGTTGTGCATATTTTTTTCACGCTGAAAGATTCGAAATATTCTGGAAGTGAATAATTAAAAGCTCACAAAGGCGACAATGATGCGAAAATTAATTAAAATATGTTATTCAAATAAGCAGTGGTGCAATTTAAACTGAAACTGGCGAATGTATTTTTAGCATGTTTTTCAGCTGCAGGAAATTTCTCTTTTCGTTTAATTGCAGAAGTTACGTTAGTCAATGACATGATTATAACGACCTGAGACAAGTTTTACACTTTATTATCTGGATATGAGCGAGTGGCACTTTTTGATACATTTATGAATGCGAATTCTGTCCCGTGTCCTGTGTGGGCAGTTTCTTTTGCCAGGACATGGAGATGTAGGATGTAAAACGACCTCTCGTGACATGCGAGCACGAGACTGCCATATATTTTCTTTGAAATAAATAACAAGCAGATGTCGTTTCTGTAACGAATCGATAATACAACAAATCACAGAGTAATTTTCTTCCTTATAGAATAACTTGACACCTTCATCAATTTATTCGAAAGAGGTCATAGTCCGCTAGATTTGAACTGCAGTGACATAAAAAATGCCCGTGACTCAATCATATATGCCATCCTTCAATATTCTGAGCATAAAAGTCATGTTTAGCCTCGAGAAGATGTTTAACGTCTTAAACCAGTCAAGACATACATTCGAGATTCGAGTTTACCAAATTAACTTAAAGAAGGGTCAACTCTGGTTCAAATTCAGCAGCAAATTGAGCCTGAAGAATTTTCGACCATCGACTTCCGATGGAACTCGTCCTTGAAAGCGAGCTTGAAACTTTACGACTGGCTAGACGTAATATTTCAGCTTCTGAAGGGTAGTATGCAAAAAGCGCCTAAAAAAATGCATAGGAATAGGGAGAAATTTATTTTTACAACATCTGCATGATTTTCAGCCGTTTTTCATGCCTGTGAATTTAAGCGAGGCTAAAGTTCTACTTTTTACTCCCAAGGGACTAAAATGTGACATTATGTGTAAATAATTTTGTACTCTCTAGGGAGTAAAGAGTAGAACTTTAGCCCCGCTTCACAGGTATGAAAAACGGCTGATATTATGAATTATTTATTACTTTCAGTAGGTACTCTTGAAAAAAGTCCCTCTTCTCTCTCTCTCTCTTCCTGTATAATGTACTATTTTTCGACTTTATTTCGAATTTGTAAATGTAAAAGTTTTGAATGACAATTTTTTTTAGATTCATGCGCACATTTTTTATGGTATATGAGTGAAGTTAAAGTATAATTTACCTCAGAGAACAAAGTCTGTCATATGACTAAAATGCTTAATATCATACCGAGTTCTCACATTTCACTTGGTCTGCAGAACTCTCTCTGTGAATTGTGAGTGAGAGGAGTGCCTTTGCAAAAAGATCTCAAGAACTGAAAGCTAGAAAACGTTGGACTTAGTGGTGGCAAAGTTTGAGGTGTTGAGAAAACTTTCGAGATTTAGTTGCTGGGCTTTTACCAAAAACTGGCACCTAGAAATAGGTTCTTAAACAATTTCACGATTTTCAGTTTGAGATTTGCGTGAACTTCTGAAATATGATAAGGAAATGGAATTAAACATTGTCCTTGGATATGTAGTTCGGAAATTATTTTCGTATACCGTAGATCGAAGTTATATAGATGCATTCTATAGATAGTGATAAGTTTTTCTTTTCTTAAAAAAGAAAATCAATAAATACTAGAGCAAAGTACGTAAAAGTGTAAAAATAAATTCATCTTCCAGCTAAAATGTATTTCGAACTTTCATAATTGATTGATTGGCGGAAAAGGAAGAAAGAAAATAAGTTAGAAAAGAATATTATTCATCTCGAGATCTCCTCTGTCCAGTGCACTTTATTTTGAACTTATTAGAACGAATTCATTTCTAGAACTTGAAAAGAACGGGATCAATCTTATCAATCTTACTCTGCTAATCTCATTGCTCAAAGTTGGGATCGGCTTATGGACAAAATTACAATTTGAAATTTTGATGCTGTGTTCCCTTTGAGAAAGGATATTGCAGAAGCTTAAGCAGAATTTCGTTCCACATTCAATCTGATGTGGTTGAGAATCAATTAGTTTAATGTTTCAAGCAAATGCGGTTTGCTTTGTAATAATTCCTGCGATATTAGTGGCACTATAAGAAAATCATTATGCAGATCCTTTGATAATTACAGCATAACTTCTCTATAGTTTCTATATTTACTTTTACAAGAACGAACGCGCATCTCGCGCGCGCATTTACGTTCTTTTTCAATATTATGTAATTTATTATATTTTATTTCTCTAATCTCTTAAAATATATGTTAAACTTCATGAAAACCTCTAAAAATTCCTAGAAACCTTTTGAAATTACATGACAAATTTTAAAATCTCTTATAAGTATCCCCAAAAAAATTCTTGAAATTTTACAGTAATATTTAAAGTCTCTTTATTTATATCTTTTATATTCCTTAAAAATATTATATAGAAATCTTATCAAATTCCATGAAATCCTTTACAATTCTCACAACATAATTTAAATGGCAGAAAAATCTCTCAAAATCACTTATAATTATTAGAAATCTCATAAAATTCCTTAAAACCTCATTAAAGACTTACAAAGCTTTTAAAATTCCTTAAAATTTCATGAAATATCCTAAAATTCCATACAATTCCACAAAACCGTTTTATTCTCCTGAAAATCTCTTGAGTTTCGTAAAAATCACTTAAAATCGTTAAAAATGCACATAAAAATCTTCCAAATCATTAATCTTTTGAAATTCATTTTAAAATTAGTGAAAATCTCTAAAAATTCCTAGCAACCTCTGGAAATTTCTCAACCCTTAAAATCTCTTAAAATCATTAAGGATTTCATCAAATTCCATGAAATCTTTCAAAATATTACAAAATATTTTATAAATTAGAAATATATTTTGAAAACCCTTAAAATTTGACGAAAACCTTCGAAATCTTTGGAAATTCTACAAAATCTTTTACAAATCGTAAAAACCTCTTGAAACCCTTTAAAATTATTAGAAATATTGAAAAATTACATAAAATCCCTCGCAATTTTTAGAAATCTTTAAAATAGTAATTTTTAAATTTAAATTTAAATTAATTCTTTCAAACTCCTTAAAACTCCTTCAAACCGTTTTAAATTCCGCAAAATTAAACAAAAACCTTAAAAGTCGCCTAAATTCGTCGAAATCTTTTAAAATTCTTTAAACTCTGAAAAATGCTCATAATTTAAAAATGTTTTGAATCCCTTAAAATTCTTTAAAATTTCTTAAAATTGCATGAATTCCTTTAAAATTTCACGAAATATCCTGAAATCTCTTAAAATTTTCAAAACCATAAATCTTTTGAAATCCACGTTAAATATCTTGAAAATCTCTAAAGATTCCTAGAAACCTCTTGAAATTCCTTCACATTTAAAATCCTTTAAAATCATTAGAAATCTTATCAAATTCCATGAAATCCTTTAAAAATTCGCAAAATCTTTTAAAAATCGAAAAATTTCTTGAAAACCCTTAAAAAATTTACAGCTTTTTGAAAACCCTTAAAATTTGATGAAAACCTTCGAAATCTTTGTAAATTCTACAAAATCTTTTAAAAACCATAAATAGCTTTTTAAATTCCTGAATAAAATTCCTTATAAAGTTTTAAATTCCTTATTTAAATCCCACAAAATATATATTTTAAAAGTCATAAAAGTACCTTGAATTCCGATTGAAATCTAATTAAAGTCGTGAAAAATTCTAAAAATTCCCAGAAACTTCTTGAAATTCTTTAAAATTCTAGGATAATATTTAAAATTCCATTATCTCCCATAAAATCTTTAAAAATTCCATAAAATTCCCCTAAAATTCCTATTCTTTTCAATGTATTTCGAGTTTAGACTCGTGATAAAATGATTATTAACGAAACCAAATTCAATTCAGGTGTGGAATTTACGATTCGGCAAGTATCCATTGTCGAAAATCACTATCGATTCTAACAGGACGAATTAGGATTGCGGAATATAAGTGTTACGATATTTCGACTTCGAATCTATATCATCTTTGTACATAGAAATAGAAATATATAGTTTCTATTTACTTTTATAGTTTTTAATTACATATTTCTTTGAGCAACTAGAGACAATGATTAAAGTTAATCATGGTTCTTTTGCTAAAACTGAAGTATGTATTCAACAGTATATAACATGCTGTATGTAACAGCCTGAACTGAAAATTGTTTAAGGCAAATATCTATTATAATTCTCTAAAAGCTGTAAATCTACGCGACATAGAATATACTCGCAAACTTTACCTTTGCAAATTAGAACCGTCTGTTTGATGCTCAAGTATCACAGAGCCGTCGTTTGTGAACAGTTCTACTTAAATACAATGCCAGTTTCCAGTTTGTTTACTCTCACGCGCGAAAATCACTGGCAAAGTGCAGTAATTGATGTTCGCGAATGAAAAGGGCTATGAAAAGCACTCCAGTAGAAGCAAACATATACGTGATCCAGATGCGAAGTCAGTCGTAGCCTTGATGATATTTTTATAACACTTTCAATGCTCTTGGTTACATAATCGAATACCTTCCTCATATCACACACTGTACGTTTTGAAAGTGACCTGGGACAATATGAATATCGACTTTTTCCTCATTTATAGATAAAGCTTTGATTATCATCTCGAATCAGAAATGATATCAGATAAAAGCAAATTCTTCTTTACTGAACATTTGGACATTTATATCGAAATTAATATTCCGAACATAATGGCGAAATTTCATTTCAATTTTGCCTTTCGCGAATAATAATGATTATTCCTTTGAGTACACACTTGCATATTGCGCTTCGAACTGATAGTTATCACGTCATTGTATGATATTCAGGTAATTCCTGTTGAACAGTAAATTCATTACTCAGTTTCGAATCTTGCTTTTGGCTTTAGATCTGATTTGATAATTGAACAAAGCTATATGTATATATACTATAAATTTAGTATATATATATAGCAGATTGCATCAAGCTCAGAAATATTGGTTTCCTTATCAGCACTAAATACAAACCAATACCAGAGAAATATGATTCATGTTCACGGAATTTTTTTCAGACGAAAAAAAAAACACTTTCGCGACACTGATGTATACTTAAGATAAAACTTTGCAAAGTTCAACCTCGCACTGTGTTTGATTTACGCCTCTCTGGTTCCATGCAATTTGAGGTGCAAATGTTTACGTTAAATGCCATCATGAGTTGCATTACTCTTATCTCTATAATCGTTTGTCTTTGTACAGAATTAAGAATTGTAAAAACTGTTTCATAAAAAGTAAAATTTATCGCTCAGAAAAGCATTAGTATTAAATTCCAAAGAGGATACAGAATCTTAATTGCTTGCATTTCATAAACATTCTTATGGAATTGGCATAACAAATTGTTGGCTACGTTTCATGAAACGCGATTATAAACGAAAGCCATCAAGATCAAGTGTGTGTAGACGGTTGTAGATTCAAAAAATCCGATTAAGTTTAATCTTACCTCTGCATCATAATCATAAATGATCAAAGCCAAGATCTTACCGCCGACTTTCGATTTTTCAATGTAACTTGATGTATGTACCAGAAATTTTTCAGTGGACAAAATATCAGTTTCATTCATAGAATTTATAGTCTATTTATAAAAGAAACTTATATTTTGTCCACTTAAAAATTCGTTAATGTGAACGTTGAAAACTTGAACCAGATTGTATGATGATCGATATTTACGAATGAAATTTAACAATGGTGCAAGTATAAGTAATTTGTCATATATAACAACGCATCGTGCGTGATGCGATGAAACCTGTGGGCAGTCAGCGGGCACGATCGTTAAATCCGTGCTTGTCGGGTCTTGCAACGAAGCATGTTGCCAGTCCCACGGATCATATACATGAACTACAATACAAGAATACAGTAGCTTACACAGTAAATTTGCACTATTATATGTATATGTATATGGATATATGTATATAATATATATATATATACATATACACCCCCAATGTCTGTCTAATTTGACGGAGTCCATTTCTCCCTCACGACTCATAACTTCTGCTACAACGGACGTTAAATTATCGAATACTTCATGAGTTGCGACTTATGACTTATTATTGTTTATGATTTACTCTCCAAAAACGAACCATTAGGTCATAGCCGAGAGCATGTCTTTAATAATCTGAAATGAATAACTAAAGATTACAAATCATCAATGATGATTGAATGATTACCATCATTCCTTAACTAGGAATTGGGTTGAAGTTTGAGACGTCTAATCTGACGATTTTTTTCGCATTTATTGGAATGAAATTATATTTTAAAAAAAAATGTTTTCAAAGTTTCTAAAACCGAAAATTTATATTTAAGTAATTAAAGAAATTTTCGCGGCGTTTCCCGGGATTTTAAGGGATTTAATAAGATTTGAAAAATTATTTTTAAGAAGTTTTAAGAGATTTTTAATGATTGTATAGAATTTCAAGGGGTGAGACAGTAAAAGATTTTAAAAAAATAGTAGGACATGATAAGAGATTTTGATTTTAGGGATTTGAAAGGATTTTTTGATGTTTAAGAGGATTCTAAGCTTTTTGTAGAATTTTAAAGGTTTCCAAGAGATTTTTATAATTTTTAAGAAAATATTTTGGAATTATAAGAAATTCTAAGTATTTTAAATGTTTTCATGCAACTTTCATGAGATATGTAATAATTTTAAGGGATTTCAACAGATTGTTCTGATTTTTGAAAGATTTTATGTAATTCTTAAGGATTTTATGGAATTTATTGATATTTCTAATACTTTCAATGTATTTTGAAGGATAAAAAGGTATTTTAATTGTTATCATAGAATTTTGAAAAATTTCAAGAATTTTCTGGGGATTTTAAGAGATTTTATCAAACTTTAAGAGATTTCGTATTTCGAAGGTTTTTCGTGAAATTTAGGGAGATTTAGAAAGGTTTCTGGGATTTTAAGGGATCTTATATCTTGTAATTTAGGTATTTTAAAAGATAAAAGGGTATTTTAAATGTTATCATAGAATTTTGAAAAATTTCAAGAATTTTCTGGGGATTTTAAGAGATTAATGATTTTGAAGGTTTTATGTGCTTTTTTAACGATTTTTAAGTTATTTTTACGGAATTCAAGAGATTTTTAGGATATTAAATCAATTTTGTAAAATTGTATGGGATTTTACGATATTTCGTGAAATTTTAAGGAATTTTAAAAGCTTTGTAAGACTTTTATGAGGTTTTAAGGAAATTGAAATATTATCCTGAAATTTTAAAAGATTTAGAAAGGTTTCTGGGATTTTAAAGAATTTTATGTCTTGTGGAATATCGAGGATTTTCGAAATTTTATTTACTATGAGAATTTTAAGGGACTTTAAATTTCATAGAATTTCCAGGAATTTTAGGAGAATTAGGAGATTTTAATGACTTTTAAAAGCCGTTATTGTCATTTTTAAGGATTTTATGAAATTTTATGAGATTTCTAATAATTTTAAGGGATTTCAAGAAAGTTTTCCGATTTTTAAGAATTTTATGGAATCTGACGAGATTTCTAATACTTTTAATGGATTTTTAAAGGATTTAAAGGATTTTTAAATGTTATCGTAGAAATTTAAATTTGAAGAATTTTCTGGGTATTTTAAGAAGTTTTCACGAATTTGAACGAAGATTAAAAATTTTTCAGAGAATTTTATTGAGGGATTTAAATTTTTTTTCAAAAGTCACAAAAAGGCTTAATTCTATTGATTAAATTATCAATCAAATATTTTACTACACAAAAAGAACTTGCTCCATTTGCTTGAATCCTTTTTTTTATTTAAATATTATTTGTTTGCATACATTTGCATACATACAAAAATCATTAAATTAAAAATGTTTTCCTTGTGGTTTTTTGTTTGCAAATGGGAAAATTTTGTATATCATTTTAATTATAGTAAATGATAATATATTATTTCATAAATTTTTTTGTATACTTTTTAAATCTATATTTCACATTTATTATTATTTGCATACATGGATCATGTGTCGAGATATGAATTAATATTTATTTTTGCTTTATTCATTATTTATTACTTTATTCATGCGCTTATTAAAAAATAGGAATAATTAAATCAAACCGTTATTTTCTACCTTGAATTTCCTGATCTGATTCCTCTAATGAACTATATTTAAATGTCACGACAATTTTATGTAAACTTTCTTCTTTCTTTTTCAGGTGAGTGTTTTTGTCAGCTTCTATAAATGGCCAATCTTGTAAGTACAGTCGATTTGAAATTTAATCTGAAAATTGTCTGGAATAAATCAAATAACCAGCGATTTTCATTAAAATTTAAAAATCTATAAATAGCTACACACGATTGAATTTCTTTATTCAAGAATTAATTTTCAAAAATTGAATTCAACGCAAAGGTAAAAGTAATTCTAGTAATCGAAAATTTAAAAAATCAAATTAACGTTGAAAGTTAATTAAATAACGGCAATATGGCTTCGTTTTTGGTATACACATCCACCTACGTATAAATACCTCTTGAAACCGACATCATCTATAGCCCTGTATAATAATTTTCAACGCGTGAATTTCAACACTCGTTATAAAAATTCTCGCCCCGTCTTCACATGAAACATCTGCTCATTTATCTTACTATATTTCATTCTCTCATTTGCTGACAGGAAAATAAAATAATTCAGTGGGTATAAAATGTCAGAGGTGCAGTGATACTAGTTTTGGAATTAATCAAATTGTATTCTATTCTATCAAAATCTATTTTGTTTCTGAAAATGTAATTAGTACTTTATTTTGTACAATTCTTGCATCTTTAATTGCTACTTAAAATATCCTAGGTTCCAATCCATAAATAATTAATTTCAAGATAAAATTTCAGCAATTCTTGCACAGGTAACAATTTCAAACTTATCTGGACTTATAGTTAGATTGTCCAGAACTTTACGGCTTGAGTTCGCGTAGTTTAATAACTGATACGAATGTGGGTTAGCAGCGTATGAGAATTGTCCATCCCACGCGTCTGAAATAACTTTAAATCAAGATTATCACCACTCTGGATAATCCTCAGTAAATATGTCGGTGTTTCGCAATAAAGTCAACGACCTGAATCATTACTTGAATAATTTGAAATTTCTTAAGGAAAGGTGCCGTTTAGACACGAATTGTTCTTCAAATGTATGATGCTAGCTTCTTCTGTAATCTACTGAAAAAGATAATGATATTCTTTCTCATAAGTGGTCTAATCTCCTAACCGGTTTCATGTAAGAAATTATAATATTCTATGATTCGTTTATATTATACATCCAACGAGTTTACGATAAAAGTATTATCAACTTCATATCGACTATTCACGTGCCGGTTTAGATGATAGGATTTAACTGCATTGCTTTAATATGCAATGACGTGTTCAGTCAGCTTTCCTTCCTGAGATTAGATGACGATTCTCTGATTTGAAGAGATTAAAAATAAATGATCTTCTGGTTACGAGATATCGAGAAGAGAAACTAATGAGATACAAAAAGAATTGTTTACGACTAATTTCATCCAACGAGAGGGAGTGGCTTTTATTACCTTTGGTTTTTATCAATTTTAGGTTTTTAGGTTTTTTTTTAAGTTTTTTTTTAGGTTCCACTACGCAGTTTATCTTTAATTTCTTTCTGAATGCTATACAGCAGGGAAAAAATGTTATTGAGAGTTTTGCTTGCTTTTTTTTCTTATTTGTACGGAGTAGTTTAAACTTAAGCAGTCTTGCGAATCGTAAATTTCTTAGAGCTCCGCGGGTGTCCCAGTTTTATTTCTCGCGACCTTTAAACACAATGTACAAAGAATTAATGCCCTCGCCATGTTTATTCCAGATGTCCTGCTCAAAATCTGGTGTAAACGTTTTTTTTTCTTAACGAGACCAATCTGAATTTTGTAGGTCTATGTCGAAAGTAGACAAGTTATTTATGGCTATGTTTGTGAAAATACTAATGTCTTGACAAATGGAACTCCCGGATATATATGTTTGAGTGGCGCTATCATAAACGATCGAGCCCTGCCAACAATTTGACGTCAGGCATTTTTCATTTCTTGTATCAAAGGCCAATCAAAATGATTTGATTTTAAGACTTTTGATTTTTCTATTTATATTATACAAGAAAGAAGGTTTTCAAAAACCTTTCCAAATTTATTGAGCTACTTTTTGACGAAAAAAGATTGTTTTTTAATATTTTTCATTGAAGTTTGAAGATGCTCTCCTTTAACATTTTTTATTCCTCATGAAATATAGACTCTTTGATCTATATTACCTCCATAATTTACATTTTTGGCAGAGATGACAAATTATGTTTATTATTCAAACAGTGTCTCATGTTAGTATAAATATCGTATTAGAGAATGAAGGAATTTTTCAACGTACTTGTGTTTACGATAATTTTGACCTTATTATTTTTCCTTTTTTTCTTTTTTGTTTTCTTTGTTTTCCTTTTTTTCCTTTTTTTTTTGTTTTTTCTGTTTTTTTATTTTGCTTTACAATATTCACTAAATTTCCTGAGATTTATGGTTGTTTAATAAAGTGCGGATTGAGGTCACCACACATTTTCTCAATTATGCGTTTCTCGGCGACTTCCGAAGACTAATTTAAATTCAGTGGGGTCGCTTACTCCACATCTAATTTAGTGAATGGATAAATAAACCTTGGACTTGACTCTCGCGCTTAAACGTCTCCATATTGTCAGTCATGGCGAAACTATTTATCACCATCACAATCGAGTCAGCTGTTTCATTTGCCTTCTAAGCGCCGGAGAATTTTTTTGTGGGATGCGCAGACTCATTTCCCATAAATGGGTTTCCAATCTGTCACTTTCATTTAGAAGCTGCATCAAATTCAAAAGAAACTTCATATTTTTTACATATTTATCCATGTAAATATGATTTTCTTTTTATTCCAGTCATCAGAACAGTTTATTTACTTTCTTCATTGAAATTATTCCCAATAAAACTGGATTTTTCGATCTCAAAGATTCAGATTCAACGTGACAGTTGATCATTTAATCATTTTGCCACGAGTCTAAACTAGAAATACATTGAAAATCTAGGAATTTTATGGAATTCTTAAAGATTTCAAGGGAAATAATGGGATTTTAAATGTTATCTTAGAATTTTAAAGAATTTCAAGATATTGCTGGGAATTTTTAGAATTTTTCACGACTTTTATCAGATTTCAATTACACTTCAAGGTACTTTTATGACTTTTAAAATATGTATTTTGTGGAATTCAAAACTTTATAGGGAATTTTATTGAGGAATTTCAAAAGATTTTTATGGTTTTTAAAAGATTTTGTAGAATTTACAAAGATTTCGAAGGTTATCGTCAAATTTTAAGGGTTTTCAAAAAGCTGTACATTTTTAAAGGGTTATCTAGGGATTTTTCTTGGACTTATATGAGATTTCTAATAATTTACAGAGATTTAAAATATTAAGAAATTTCATGACGTTTCTAGGAATTTTTTAAGAGATTTTCATTAATTTTAACGAGGATTTCAAAAGATTTATGATTTTGAACATTTTCGTAGAATTTTATAATATTTCAGGATATTTCCTAAAATTTTAAAGGAATTCATTCAATTTTAACAAATTTTAAAGAATTTTAAGGGAATATAAATGTTTTTAAATCATGAGGATTTTTAAGTTTCTAAAGAATTTTAAAAGATTTCGTCGAACTTAAGCGAATTTTAAGATTATTGTGAAATTTTCAAGATCTTGAAAATATATTTCTAATTTTAAGGGATTTTAAGAGATTTGTAAGAGTTTTATGAGGTTGTAACGAATTTGAAATATTATCCTGAAATTTTAAGGAACTTTATGAGATTTATAATAATAATAAGTGATTTTTCTTCTGCAATTTAAAGGATTTCATGGAATTTGAAGATATTTCTAATACTTTTAATAGATTTTAAAGGATATAAAAGGCATTTCAATTATTATCATTGAATTTAAAAGAATCTCAAGAAGTTTCTGAAAATTTTAAGAGATTTTCACGAATTTTAAGCGACTAGAGAAATAAAATATAATATTAAAAAAGAACGTTTGTTCTTGTATATGAAACACATTCTTAAGCGAAGAAGGATTTAGTATCACAACAGTACTATTCATACATCCTCGATGAAGATCTTCATCAAGTAAAGCACATCCTCTGCAAATCTTGTAAGAACCTTGGAGCTTATCTTCCGGTTCATAGGTTTAGGAGTAAGATGAACTCAAGATGGATTCAAAGAGTAAACAAGTAAAATGAGAACCAACATCAATATGCATCTGACTGAAACTTCCTATTGACTTTCGAATTATACAATTGATGTTGGGCTGAAACTTGTTATATAGATCCAATCTTCGAACTTATTAGGAATGTAAGCAAAGTTCAAAACAAACCTTTTATTGTTTGCATGACTATCTGAAGAGAAAAACTAAATCTTCAAACCTAGATCTTGAAAAACCTAGATCTTCTTTCAAACCTGCATTAGATAGTCGCCAGTTAAAATTTCCCTCGTTCCAAACCTAGAGTACTTCATATACCAGGTTTTCCAAATATTTTGAAAGAGAAAAGAGTATCTCAATGACACATCTTTCCGACTGGAAATATCGGAAAGAAAGGATGAGCTGCTGTGATTACACGCTTGTTAAACCTTTTTAGCTCTCCAATGGATACTCGAAGCTTGAGACCTATATATTGGACTCTGCTATGTATCCTGTCACTGAAGGCGATACGATCGACCTTCAATAGTCAGAAAACCTCCACCCGATAGTAAACTCGTGCAATGAACGATTTTAGGGGCTTGATAAATTCAAATATCACGATCTTCTCTCTAACTTTCCACTATCGTTCATCTTCATGTTCATCCTCACCCTTCAATCTTCATCTCACACCATCCTCATCTACCTGTCCTGCCTCTCTGACTCCTCGAGGTCTAGAAATGACCTTATCTCCCTCTTTAACTTCGTATCCTAAGCACTTGCTGTTGCTGTTTCTCGAGAATGTTTCATATACATGTATTTACTGGGGCTAAGGAACTAAAGACTGATCTAGATGTCCTAGATCTAATAATTATATATATATATATAATTCTCGGAATTTTAACGGAATTCATGAAATTTCAAGAGAATTTTTAAATTTAAGAAATTTTATTGAATTTAAATGTTTTGAAATTTGGAGGAATATTAAGAGGCTTCTAACAACTTTAAGAAATTACAACGTATTTTAAGCGATTTCGAAGATTTTCGTAAAATTTTAAGTGATTTGAAAAGCTTTCTGGGTGTTTTAAGAATTTTTAAGGGATTTTGATTCTTGTGAAATTTTGAGAAATTTAAAGAGATTTCAAAATATTTCAGAGAATTTTAAAGGACTTTAAGGAATTTTAAATGTTATAATAAAACAGGAATTGTTAAAGAAGTCAAGAGACTTTAATAATTTAAAGGGATTTTCTAATTTTTAAAAGATTTTATAGAATTTTCAGAATTTCATGGACTGATTTCTGACAAGATTTATAAGAATTTTAAGAAGTTTTCACGGATTTTAAAAGTTTTCAAGAGATTTATAATTTTAATGCTTTTTGTGGATTTTCAAGGGATTTCAAGAGGTTTTTGGGAGTTTTCAGAAAACTAATCGAATTTTAAGAAATTTCAAAATATTTCAGAGAATTTTAAGGGACTTTAAGGAATTTTAAATGTTATAATAAAACAGGAATTGTTAAAGAAGTCAAGAGACTTTAGTGATTTAAAGGGATTTTCTAATTTTTAAAAGATTTTATAGTATTTTCAGAATTTCATGGACTGATTTCTGACAAAATTTCTAATAATTTTAAGGGATTTTATAATATTTAAAAAATTTTACAGAATTTTAAGGATTTCATGGAATTTCATGAGATTTATAAGAATTTTAAGATGTTTTCAAGAGATTTATAATTTTAATGCTTTTTGTGGATTTTTAAGGGATTTCAAGAGGTTTTTGGGAATTTTTTGAGATTTTTGCCAATTTTAACTTGAATTTCAAGAAATTTATGATTTTAATCGTTTTTGTGAATTTTTAAGGGATTTCACGAGGTTTTTGGAAGTTTCAAGAAATCTTAACGAATTTTAAGGTATTTCGCAGGTTTTCCTAAAATTCGTTTGTGCCATTAGTTTGCTTTTCTTATTTCAACTTCAAGTCATTCAAAAGCCAATCAGGTTTACAACAACAATGTATGCGAAATTTTCGAGACATTTCGTGACATTTTTAATTAACTTCATGAGCAGAGAAATCATTGAGAAAATCGCGTGTTAGTGTTATAATCTTTGTCATATTATACAGTTAAATGTTCTAGTTTTCGACTGACGAATTTTAAGCCCTCAATACGCTTATGTTATGTAAATCCGCTTAAGGAAGCACAAATTTGTGTAAGTGCTGTTTGCATGCTCAAATGTTGATGCCAATTCATTCGTGAAAATTATGTATTTCATGCTCGCTTTGCTTCTCCAGTGCACGAAGTTAAGGCACCCGTGTTGCAAGTTTTATTATACAATATTTATACCTCTGAAAATTTCTACTTGCAATCTTCTCATGACATGCACTGCTAAACAACTCTGAAGTAAATTTACTAGACTTGGAAAGCAAATTTACATATATGTTAAATTACTGTATATGTTTAAGAGACTTAAGTCCGAGGAAATGAAATTTTCTTGAGGATTGGGTTATTTAAGTTCCAGACGTCTAGTCTGACGATTTTCTAGTTTTATATTCGATAGAAAAAATATATTTTTTAAAAATATTTCAAACGATTTTACACTTAGAAAAAAACTTGTTTTAAATGAAAACTTTTATTTTAATAACTGAAATGTAAAATTTCTTTATATTAAAGAAAACTTTCTTTCTTTTCAAATAATTTTAATTTAAAGAAACTGGTTGGTTAAAAAAAAAAGTTTGTTGGAATTAAAGAAATGTTTCTTTGACCGTATATTAATATTATGATTTCTTCGATTTAAATAATGTTTCTTTGATTTAAAGAAACTGTTTTCTGGGTGCAAGACATTTAAAGAAGATTTGAAAAATGTCATATAATTAAAAAATATTGAATGACAGTTAATTTGTTTTGACGTGTTAAATTTCATTAAAAGTAGTCTCTTTTATTTTCCATATATTTTCAAAAGTCAGTTTCAATAGGATTAACGAATAGATGTCGGCTTGAAAAAATTAGAGCACCGATTAATCGGATCATGTTTACAACCGATTTTTTGAGATCCATGTTCCGATTTGACATGAATATAGCAATCAGTCAAGTGATCTGATAAATTCTAATTCCTTCATGGCTATATTATTCACATCGTTGCGAAACTACGATGGACGGTTCTCGTCAAAGAAGTGAAATAGGTTAATAGAAAAACACGACATTTCTACATCATAGATTTCTTCTTTGACATGATCTCCTCTAAATGATATTTTCGCTACATTGATTTATTCACTGCCTTCAATCTTAATTAAAATAAAGTGTTATTAAATTGCAAAATTCATTGAGTTGCAAAACTTAATATTAATAGAAATTCTATATTCCTAGTAAAAATGAGACTAGAATATATTTTATATAACTAGGATAGATTCATCAGTTTGATTAGTCTTGCATGTCATGACGTAATCGAGGACAGAGCTTCCATTTCCCAAGGATCAATTTAAATTTGAGCTTCAAGATTGATTTATAAACTACAAATTTTATTACGCTTTCACAAATTGCTAATATTTATGAATTTTTCAATTACGGATCTAAAATATGACGCCAATTAAACCAAAATATATTAATTTTAATATATTTTTTTCCAAGATGATATAATAAAATCATTGAAGCTCATTAGCGCTCACTGGTGGAAAATCTTTTCTAAAAAGATGATTGAGTCGAAGTCGAAATATCGTAAGGCCTATTCCGCAATGGGATTTTAAATGTTATCGTAGAATTTTAAAGATTTTCAAGAAGTTTCTGGGAATTTTTAGAATTTTTCATGACTTTGATCAGATTTCAATCGGACTTGAAGGTACTTTTATGATTTTTAAAATATGTATTTTGTGGGACTTAAATAAGGAATTAAAAATTTTATAGGGAATTCTATTGAGGAATTTCAAAAGCTATTTATAATTTGTAAAAAATTTTGTAGAATATACAAATATTACGAAGATTTCGTCAAATTGTAAGGATTTTCAAGAAATTTTTCGATTTTTAAAAGATATTGTGGAATTTTTATGGATTTGATGGAGTTTTATGAGATTTATAATAATTGACATAAAAGTATTTCAAGAGATTTTTCTGAGTTTTAAAAGATTTTGTGAAATTTTAAAGGATTTCATGGAATTTGATAAGATTTCTAATAATTTTAAGGAATTTTAAACGTGAAGGAATTTCAAGAGGTTTCTGGGAATTTTTAGAGATTTTCACTAATTTTAACATGAATTTCTAGAGATTATTGATTTTGATGGTTTCTATGTGCATTTTTAACGATTTTTAAGTAATTTTTACGAAATTCAAGAGATTTTTAGGATATCAAAACGATTTTGTAGAATTGTATGGGATTTTAGAATATTTCGTGAAATTTTAAGGGATTTTATGAGCTTTCTAATAATTTTAAGTGATTTCAAGAGATTTTAAAGTTTGTCATAGAATTTCAAAAGGTTTCTAGGAATTTTTAGAGATTTTCATGAATTTTAACGTAGATTTCAGAAGATTTATGGTTTTGAAAATTTTTCTGGAATTTTTAAGGATTTCATGGAATTTTAAGATATTTGTAATACTTTTAATGGATTTTAAAGGATATAAAAGGGCTTTGAATTATTATCATTCAATTAAAGAAAAATCTCAAGAAGTTTCTGAAAATTATAAGTAATTTTTACGAATTAGACGCGTTTTCACAGGTTTTCAAAGGTTTCTTGGAATTTTTAGAGATTTTCACGAAGTTTAACATAGATTTAAAGAAATTAGAGAAATAAAATATAATAAATTATATAATATCGAAAAAGAAAGGAAATGCGCGCGCGTTGGTTCTTGTTTTTCAAAAATCTACCAGAATACAATAAAATTCCATTGTTCTGGCTTAATTTGTATTTGGTTCATTTAATTTTTAGTTCGATTGAATTATACCTACCCTATTTATCATAAAACATATGCGATATAATAATCTCATATTCAATCTATTTTAATTCACAATCGGACTTCTTGTATTATCAGAATTGCGGATTATTGAATTATTTAATCGCCTATCAGATTGGGATTATTTTGTTCAGTAGACTGTTTTAATACTGATTTCAGTTCTAAAAGGATTAGATTACTGAATTAATTAATTTTAATTAATTACTGTAATTACTTGTAATTTAAGAACAAAAAATTCACCTGCACGGAGAAAACTGGATATTAAACCGTAATACACTAAGAGAAATGTTTTCTGCGGACAACAAAACTTTTCATTGCTATAGAAGCAACAAAAACTGTTTGGTTGTGCCAACCAAATCTTGGTTCTTTCAACAACTTTTTTGTTGAACCAAGAAAATTCATTTGAACCAACAAAATCTCAGTTTTGGTTGAATTAACAAAACTTTGGTTGGTTCAACAAAAATTTGGTTGGCACAACCAAAAATCTTTGTTGCTTCTATAGCAACAAAATTTTTTGTTCGTACCAAACATTTTTCTCAGTGTATCTAGCTATTTAACTATGGGACGACTATCTAGATATTAAAATATATAATCCAAATATTCTAACATCCAATATTCTAATCTCTGGATATTAAATTTTAATATCTGGATATTATGTTTTAATATCAAGATATTATATCTAAATATATCTAGATAGCCGTCCCATAGTTAAATAGCTAGATATTACGGTTTAATATCCAGTTTTCTCCGTGTGAACTTTCAGACTTGAAGCACATATATTTTTCTGATTAATCTATCTAATGTTCTCTCCTCTCTAGTATTTAATCGCCGAAAGCGAAATATTTGATTAAAAAATCTCGAGAAAAAATCACAACAAAAGAAAAAATGTTGCATTGAATGTGCTTGTTTTGTGTGTGCTGATAAAACAAGCGTTGTGTACTGTGACTTCGCATGACAGCTTAGGGAGTGTCATAAATGAATGTCCACCATTAGTGCTCGCTATTGTGTGTCTCTCGTCTCTGAATTTTTGCAGATACCATTTTATTTCACGTGCTCTTTTTTTTCTCGACGCCTTTTGCAATTCAGAGTGTCAACTTGTTATTCATTTTGTTTTTCATAAATGAATAGCATTGCAGTGATTTAATATTTCACAATTGATGAAATATTAATTCATCGAATGGAACTATAAGGGCAAGCTTACAACAATTTTATAAAGTGAATAGGTCAACAAGGAAACCTTTTGCTGAATAAAATATAAATATTATTTGAAAACTTTGAAATAAAATTTAGCAAAGGATGATTTTTCTTTTTGTTACTTTCTGTAAAATTAAAAATGACGTTATTCGCGATTTGAGATATGACACATAATTTAAATCTCCGGCGATAATAAATCAAACAATCTTTTTCGCAACACACAGTAGCGATAGCGACGATGATGTCAATTTCAATTATACTCGTGAATTTAAGCACAGATTATAATTTTCACGTTTACGTTTTATTGACTTTATCCAAATAATTATGTATCAGTATAGAATTCAAGCACGTTTCTATCTTTTTTTGAATAAAGTACAGTTTACATGTAGTTTAAAGCGAGATAAATTTAAGGCAAAGCTTTGCTTTTATCTAAATTTCCAAATCATCTCTTTTGTTTTTCCCAGGTAGAAATTTCTGTATTATTTTAAACTCTTAACTAATAACCAGGATCGCAAAATTCTTTCGTGAGATTTTAATAAAACAAAAAGTCCCAGAAAAATTGTTCGTGATTAATAGTCACTACACGAGGTGAGTTCGAACTAGGGTCTCCATTTACCACCTCGGCCACGTAATTCAATCCTAGTAATTTAACTAACGGACGTAGGTACACGATAAATTTTCTTCCTTTCACTCAATAAATATTAATTTTCATTTCGCAACTCAACTTTTTCCTTATTCAATTTACTTTCTGCGATTATTACTCTTTCATTATATAAAAAGTACTTATTATTTTTTAAAAAATTTCCCTTATACTTATTAATTTAAATTCGATCAAAAAATGACCGTCAATACATTCAAAAAATTGCATCTACTCTCGGGAAGTGAGATCAATTTTCTAGTATAAGTTTCTGAGGATAATTGCGCCCACGAGGCATTATTACTCGTATCTGAGTAAGTACATCGTAGCCACGTTAAACGAGGACAGTTCGCTTAATTCTGAGCTAAAGAAGGATAAATTTGTAGCGCCAAAGGCGGCAGCAATTTGTGGTAAATTCCAAAGCGGTGAACCACGACGTACCCATTGATCATTTAATCTTCAAATACACTAGGTCAGCATTGTCGCCATGCACAAACATATATGTTATACATGTATTGTTTGCTGCAAGTCTGGAATTTATTTGAGAAATAATAAATTCCTAGCAGGTTCTGAGATATACTGTAATATACTTCTTCCTAGGAATATGGAAACGTGTCGTTTCAATATTTCCACTCGAAATAACTCCACTGAATTCGGTTTCTGCATTACCATTTTGCAGATGCACGAATCTGAACATGAAAGTCCAGTTTCAAAACTGTCTCAATGGGAACTGCCTTCTGTTTTCCTCCTCATGACTATACAGCAAACACGAAACGAATTTAGTCGGATTGTTTTTCAAAACAAAAGTTTCTTTTCAGTGATATTCACTTAGTTTGTTTTAAACATATTATAACAAAAATAGCTTTTTCCTATCTTAAAAAAGTGGGGTCATCAAATGTCAAAAAAATCTCGCATACATTGTTGTTGCAAATCTGATTGGCTTCTAAATGTCCTTCTTAAACATCTTAGAATATGTTAAAATTCATCCAATCCTTTAATATTTCGCAAAAACTATTTATAAATCATAAAAATCCCTTAAATTCTCTTAAAATCATTTTAAAATCGTCAAAATTCCTTACGATACATTACAATCTCTGAAAATTCCTCAAAATTCCACGAAACATTTTTTAATTCCTTAATACCCCTAGAAAATGTTTGAAATCTCTTAAAATTTCATACAAAACCTTTCAAATCGCTTAAAATTCGATGGAATATCTTAAAATTTTACAACATTCCTTCAAAATTCATGAAAATCTCTAAAAATTCCTAGAAACGTCTTGAAATTCCATAACATTTCAAATCTCTGTAAATCATTAAAAATCTGAGTAAATTTCATGAAATCCTTTAAAATTCTTACAAAATCTTTTAAATGTCAAAAAAATCTCTTGAAATCACTTAAAATTATTAGAAATCTCATAAAATTCTGGAAACTCCCTCGCAATTTTCAGAAATCTTTTTAAATATCTTAAAATTCCTTGGAATTCCCGGATAAGATTAAAAATTCCTTAAAACCCGATACAACCTTTTAAAATTCCTTAAAATTTCACAAAAACCTTAGAAAACGCTGAAATTCTTTGAAATCACTTAAAATTATTAGAAATCTCATAAAATTCTAGAAAATCCCTCGCAATTCTTAGAAATATTTTTAAATTCCTTGAAATTTCAAATTCCTTAAAACCCGATACAACCTTTTAAAATTCCTTAAAATTTCACAAAAACCTTAGAAAGCGCTGAAATTCTTTGAAATCACTTAAAATGATAGAAAATTTTTTAAAATATCTTAAAATTCCTTGGAATACCAGAATAACATTTAAAATTCCTTAAAAACCCATAAAACTCTTACAAAACGTTTTCCTCCTCATGACTATACAGCAAATACGAAACGAATTTAGTCCGATTGTTTTTCAAAACAAAGTTTCTTTTCAGTGATATTCACTTATTTTGATTTTTAAACATATTATACCAAAAATAGCTTTTTCCTGTGTTAAAAAAGTGGTGACATCAAATATCGTGAAAATCTCGCATACATTGTTGATGCAAACCTGATTGGCTTCTAAATGTCCTTCTTAAACATCTTAGAATATGTTAAAATTCATTCAATTTAGAAATGTTTTGTAAGCCCATAAATGAAGCCCTACTATGAAAATGACTGTGAATCAGTGAAATCATCAAAATTAATCCGTGAAATTATTGATAATTAAAACCGGCTTGACCACGATCATCGCTAAGCACTTTCAAGTTTGGCTTAAATTAAATCAATTAACCCTGATTAAATATACTCTCTCCTGGATGCCTCAATTAATTAACAAATGATGTTTGCTCTCTTTCGCTGCTTCACTTTGACAAATCCACCTGTGTTCATTTTATATTGTGACACAGTTTCTGATTGCGAAAATTGTGTCGTTTCGTTTAAACCTACCAGAATTTCTGTTTCAACCTTCGTTATTCAATTTCGTGTGTGTAATTGATATATGTATTTGTGTATGAAAAGCTCTTTCTAGAGCTGCATGAAAAAGGCAATTATCTCTGCCTTTAACTATTTCGTGGACCAAACACAAAAAAAACACCAAACACACAAAAAAAACCAAACAAAATGTAATAAAAAACTGTAACGAGCTAAAGTTAATTAAAATTATCAAGGAAACACTCATTCGTTTTTGCTTGGAGGAAAAGGTGTAATATTAGTGGTGGTCCGAGGCAGTTGAGTGAATAGTAAGGTTTTTACATTCACCAGAACTCATCGATAACGATCAATTAACTATAATTTCAGAATCCATCACTGTCAATTAAAACGATAAAGTGAGCAACCTGTCAGTAGCACATTAATGTTTGATTAACACGAATTTTATATGTGACTGATGGAACTTCATCATATTTAAAATAGGGTTAAGTGGAATAAACAAGGCAGCTGACATGACAACCCTCGATAGATATCGCTTCTGTGTCATGTACATTATTCTTTGTTATTATTGATTTGGGACGAAATTAATATTAAAAAAAATCTGATACATTCACTCTGATGAGAATGTAAAAATATTCATTGTCACGAGTCTAAACTGGAAATACATTGAAAATCTAGGAATTTGACGGGAATTTTATGGAATTTGAAAAGATTTCAAGGGAGATAATGGGATTTTAAATGTTATCTTAGAATTTTAAAGAATTTCAAGAAGTTTCTGGGAATTTTTAGAATTTTTCACGACTTTTATCAGATTTTAATCGAACTTTAAGGTACTTTTATGACTTTTAAAATATGTATTTTGTGGGATTTAATTAAGGAATTTAAAACTTGATAGGGAATTTTATCGAGGGATTTCAGCAGCTTTTTATGATTTTTAAATTATTTTGTAGAATTTACAAAGATTTCGAAGGTTTTCGTCAAATTTTAAGGAGTTTCAAAAAGCTGTATATTTTTTAAAGGTTTTCCAGAAATTTTTCGATTTTTAAAAGATATTGTTAATTAGAATTTTGGGTTAAATATAGCCTAACTATTTTTTCTGGTTAAAGTAACCAGAATTCTGATTATTTTAATAATAATTGCTAGTTAAAATAACTAGAATGCTGGTTAAATCAACCAGAATTTTGGTTACTGTAACCAGAAAAAATAGTTAGGCTATATTAAACCCAAAATTCTAGTTAACTTAACTAGGCATTTTTTTGAGTGGACTTTTATAATAAGTATTTTGTGGGATTTAAATAAGGAATTACAAAATTTTATAGGGAATTTTATTGAGGAATTTCAAAAGCTTTTTAAGATTTTTAAAAGATTTCGAAGGTTCTGGAATTTTTATGGATTTGGAGGAGTTTTATGAGATTTCTAATATTTTACATAAAAGTATTTCAAGAGATTTTTTTGATTTTCAAAATATTTTGTGAAATTCAAAAGGATTTCATGGAATTTGATAATATTTCTAATGATTTTAAGAGATTTTGAATGTGAAGGAATTTCAAGAGGTTTCTAGGAATTTTTAGAGATTTTCATGAATTTTAACGTGGATTTCAAAAGATAATATTATATTTTTAAATTATGAGGAATTTTAAGAGTTTTTAAAGAATTTTAAAAGATGAACTCAAGCGATTTTTAAAGGTTTTGTGAAATTTTGAGAAATTTAAAACGGTTTGAAGGAATTTCAAGGGGTTTGAAGGAATAATAAATTTTAATTGAAATTAAAAAATTTTTATATTTAAAGATTTCTAAAAATTGAGAGGGATTTATTGTAATTTTTCATATTTCTAATAATTTTAAAGGGTTTTAAGAGATTTTTCTGAGATTTTTACGAAATTCAAGAAATTTTAAGAGATTTTAAAAGCTTCGTATGAGATTTTAAAGAATTTGAAATATTATCCTGAAATTTTAAGGAATTTTATGAGATTTATAATAACTTTAAGTGATTTCGAGAGATTTTTCTGATATTTAAATGATTTTGTAAGAATTTTAAAGGATTTCATGGAATGTGATAAGGATTTCTATGTAATATTTTTAAGGGATATAAAAGATATAAATAAAGAGACTTTAAATATTACTGTAAAATTTCAAGAACTTTTTTGGGGATACTTATAAGAGATTTTAAAATTTGTCATGGAATTTCAAAAGATTTCTAGGAATTTTTAGAGATTTTCTTAAATTTTAACGTGGATTTGAAAAGATTTATGAGTTTACAAATTTGTCCAGAATTTTTAAGTATTTCATGGAATTTGAAGATATTTCTTATACTTTTAATGGATTTTAAAGGATATTAAAGCAATTTTAATTTTTATAATAGAATTTTAGAGATTTCCATGAATTTTAAAGGTTTCCAGGAATTTTTAGTGATTTTCTTAAATTTTAACGTGGGTTTCAGAAGATTTATGAGTTTTAAAATTTGTCCAGAATTTTTAAGTATTTCATGGAATTTGAAGATATTTCTTATAATTTTAATGGATTTTAAAGGATATAAAAGGGATTTTAATTGTTATCATTGAATTTTTAATGCACCTCTTTCTTGTTGATTGTAAAATAATCGAATACAAACGAAAAATAGTTGATATCTGCATATAGACCTGTTTATCAACTGCAGGAATAATTCGAAGTGAATTTCAAGGTTGAAGGGATATAAGTAGTATTGAGTCTTGCTTTAAGATGTGGAAGACCTTGACCTACCAAGTGAAACGCGTAACCGGAACGGGAAACATGTAACATAGCCCACCCAGTATGGAATATCCATACATATATATAGCACCATAATATTCGAGCAGCGACGCGAAGAAGAAATCGATCTCCACAATTATGCAAATTCTCTCACTAGATTCGTTTTGTATGGCTATTGGTAAATAAATAAACATCAGTTGAGTTTAATTATAGGTACTTTGTCGGAACACGGAATTCTGTATTTGATGATAGATAAGCAACATTGGAAAATTTGAATTTAGAGGTTTTTTGACCCGTCAATCTTGCAATATAATTCTACTGAAGATTATATCGTCAATACATATATTATTATTATTATTATTATTATTATTATTATTTATAGTTGTTATATTGTTAACGTTTTTAGTTGAAAGTTGTTCAATATTTGAAATGTAATAAGTAAATGAAGTTCTCGAGGTAAAATTTTTCAAGAAAACAATAATTACAGAGTTTGAGATACATAAATGCAATACAGACACAGTCCATAATATCCTCTATTGTACCTGTAATGGCAAAGCTCGGTACTGGGATAATAATACCCGTCATAACATTAGCGCCTTGGTGTAACAAAATACCGCGATAATGGTTGTTGGAACGTAAATAAGATAAGGAGAGGCCATGAAGAGGGGTGATCCTCATTGTTTGAGGTAGGATTCAGTGATTGTAGCACATGCGTTCAACTGTAAATTACAACTCACATAATTTAAAGAACCGGTGCATTAACTCGGCTTCTGCAACTTCCATCGTAAAAAATAAATACGACTCTCGGGACCTCGAGTCCAAACCGATAAGGCTACTGACACTTGTCAGAATTTCATTTATTTCACAGATGTATAGCTTATTTTCTAGAAGAAAAAATTCTTTGAAAGAATAAATTATGGTTATGCTTTCTGTCGTCAGCAATTGCTGATTGTTGTTTTACTACATTCATTGTTACTGTAGTTCCTAAAATAATATGTACAATATTAAACTATATATCGTCCAATCTTAAAAAAGTGTTGTCACGAAATATATCGAAAATCTCGCATACATTGTTTTTGCAAACCTGATTGGCTTCTAAACGACTTGAAATAAATTCTAACAAGGAAAACAAAATAATAATGCAAATGTTAATTTGCTCGTCTCTTCAAATTTTACAAAAAACTTCAAAATCCTTCAAAATTCGTTAAAATATGTTAGAATATTCTTAGAAACCTCTTGAAATTTATTAAAATTGGTTAGAATATCTAAAAATTCTTAGAAATCCTTAAAAATCCACAAAATCTTTTACAAATCAGAAAGACCTCTAGAAATCCCTAAAAATTTGACGATAACTTTCAAAATTCTGTTAAAATCTAAGAAATTTTTTGATTCCTAAAAATTGTTTGAAACCTCTTAATAAAATTACCCGACAAACTTTAAAATCATTCTAGATCCATAAAATATTTTAAAAGTTAAAAACTTTCCTGAAATTCGTGAAAATCTTTTAAAATTCGTAGAAAATTTTGGAAATTACTTAAAATTCTACGATAATATTCCCTTTATATCCTTTAAAACTCATTAAAATTATTTGAAATCTCATAAAATTTCATGCAATACTTTAATATTTCGCAAGATCTTTTATAAATCATAAAAATCCCTTAAATTATATTAAATTCATTTTAAAATCGTCAAAATTCCTTACGATAACGTTACAATCTCTGAAAATTCCACGAAATTCCACGAAACATTTTTTAATTCCTTAATATCCCTAGAAAATGTTTGAAATCTCTTAAAATTTCATACAAAACCTTCCAAATCGCTTCAAATTCGTTGGAATATCTTAAAATTTTACAACATTCAGTATCCATTAAATTCCTTTAAAATTCCACTAAATATTCTGAAATTCCTTAAAATTCTACAAAATTATTTAGAAAGTCTGAAATTCTTTTGGATTTAGTGAAAATTACTTGACAATCGTCAAAATTCCTTCAAAATTTATGAAAATCTCTAAAAATTCCTAGAAACGTCTTGAAATTCTCTAACATTTAAAATCTCTGTAAATCATTAGAAAGCTGATCCCTCGCAATTTTCAGAAATCTTTTTAAATATCTTAAAATTCCTTGGAATTCCAGGATAAGATTAAAAATTCCTTAAAACCCCATAAAACTCTTGTAAACCTTTTGAAATTCCTTAAAATTTCACGAAAAGCTTAGAAATCGCTGAAATTCTTTGAAATCACTTAAAATTATTAGAAAGTTTTTTAATTTTAAATTCCTTAAAACCCCATAAAACTCTTGCAAACCTTTTGAAATTCCTTACAATTTCACGAAAACCTTAGAAATCGCTGAAATTCTTTGAAATCTTTTTAAAATCCTAAAACTCTTCAATTTCGCAAAAATCACATAAAAATTATCAAACTCCCTTAAAATTTCTAGAAATCTCTTGAAATTCCTTTCTAAAAAAGTTTCCTTTTGCCTTTCCTTGAAAATCCTTTCTAAAAAATCTCGTATGCACTATAATTTTAGATCTGATAGGGCTTTGAATGACTTGAAGTTTTAAGAATGAATAAAAAATAATGGTGTTGGTCTCCAAGTAAATGCGAAAATTCTCTTAGAGTATCAATCAATTTTGAATCGAATTTTCGTCAGTTTGATAATAACTCTTTTGGACCTTGGCCTTTGGTTATCCGAATGGGATATTTCAACCCTCATCGGCCATCAGCGTGCGATTGAAATCGATATTCTCTTTTGTGAGACGGGTCTCTCTTCACCGGACAAACAACGATCACAATCGATACTCCTTTGAAATTGATTCTTGGAAAGTGTCGTTGGATAGTGCGCGGTTAATCAAGTGTGCATGGCATTCACCAACGCAAAAATGTTCAAAAAGGTTTCAATTCAAACTAAGCTTTTACACTCAGTAAACTCGCCTTTTCATTCACCCTTCAAACAGATATTTATATATTTAATATCGAAATATTTTCCTGCTGAAATATTATTATATATTGTATAAATTGTAGCGTCTCTCGTCTCTCTAATTCGAAAATTTTTTCACATTACTTACCCTATGAATATAGATTGAAGAATTGGAAGAAGTAGAGTTAATGGAATATAGTAGGGAAAAAAGTAGAGTAATGAAAGTGGCGTTGCAGCAAAACGCGTCTGGAAATTCCGCAACTTATTGGGTTAACATTGTACGACCCGATAGCGAGTGTTAAACTTTTTCTTTCTAATTACAAGCTACATTAAGCCACTTTATTCGAGAACTCACTTCCTCCTACGTGACTGCGACCACTTAGACCTTGAGGATGGCTGCGAGGAATGTAGATTCTATTGATCGGAGAAATGAGCAATTAGATAATGCAATGATATAATGAATAGCAGCTGCACTGCGCATTGCTGATATACATATATATATATATATATATATATAT
>UCOH01005949.1:0-26062 GCA_900474275.1 Synergus japonicus
TCTTATAAGTAATCGTTATTTGCAGATTTAAACGCTTATATAACAAATAAAATTTCGCACGCGACGCTGGGGGGGAATCGAACGCACGACCTACGGGATGCGAGTCCAGTTGCCTAACCATTACCCTAAGCTTTCGAGATGGTGATCCCACATTTTTTCCAGGGCATACTCAATCCGAGCACATGGGGGGAGGGTATACTATGCACAACTGACAGAGTCTGTAACCTTTACAGGTTTTTTATGTAAGACTTACAAAATATCAATACCATCAAATGCATGTTTAATCAACATATACAATCTGTAAATACTACATATATTTCTTGTTATGTTTACAGAGGATGCTTACAGAAATTTTAAGTAAACCGTACATATCGGGAAGTAATATTAACTCAAAAAATCTGTCATTTCTATCTAATCTTCTGTAACGAAAACATAAATTCTTTAACATAGAATCTCCAGTAAATTTAGAGGATACTTTTTTCTCCGTGTACTTTCTGCAAAAAGAAATTTGTTTGGCTAAAAAGTGAATTTTTACAAGTGTAGTACGCGATTCCTCAAACTTCTTTTTTTACACGATTTTCGTAAGTGCTCGGGCTTTGAAGTGCATAGCGAAATTCGGAAAATTTTTCTGAGTGAGTGAAGCACCCTTGGAGTGAAGTTTTGTGCCTTTTTTGCTCGGACAGAGACTTGGCAAAAGTAAGTACACTTCAAACATATCATTTTTGCGACCTCAAACACCGCGTATTGGTAAGATGTGGACACAATGGCGGATTTGAGTAAAGTCTACATTAATTTTTAGTGTTTTGAAAATGCTCCAACACCGTTAAGTGTCCTTATATTGCTAAGTGTTCTTCGGATTTCCTTCTTTATTTAATGCGGTCAATGATTCACTAATAAAAAAGATCTTGCACGTCACCTCTGCAACAATTTGACTCGAAACAAATTCAAATAGACCGTTACACACACCCTGGCGAAGGCTTCGGATTGAAACTGATTCGCTCTTTCCGAGCGAATCAGTTTCATTCCGAGCCAATCCGAAGTTCGCATGATTCCTATCCGAATGAATCCGAGCCAATCCGAAGTTTGAAGGAAGATTCCTATCCGGTATGGTTCGGATTCATTCGGATTAGAAAGTTTCTTCGGAATGGTTCGGTTTCATTCGGATTCGCTCGGATAGAGATTTCGCATTGGCTCGGATGGCTTCGGATTGGATCGGATTCACTCGGATTGAAAAGTTTCTTCGGAATGGTTCGGATTCATTCGGATTGGAAAGTTTCTTCGGAATGGTTCGGTTTCATTCGGATTCGCTCGGATAGAGATTTCGCATTGGCTCGGATGACTTCGGATTGGCTCGGATTGGAATCTTATCCGAAGCTTTCGCCAGGGCAGTCCATGTCCATATGACATCTCAATCACATAATTTTATTAAAAATTAACCTAGTTTTCTCTAAATTACAGTTAACAATTACAAAATAACAATTATTCTGACAATTATCGATAGTTTGTCTCATGATACAATTTATTTTGCTTCCTTATAGAGGATGCTTTGTAGTGGTGACAAAATTCAGTTTCCTAAAAAAGGTTTTCTTGAACATACTTCAAGGGCAATATATCTAATATGATGATCTGAAAAATTGTCCGGATGTATGTATGTGTGTCACGATCCAGCAATTTCTTGAAAACGCGTAGAGATAAATTGATGAAATTTTGCATAGTTAGTCCACTATATATACCTAGTTGAATTTCTTACAATGGTTTAACAAAATATTTAATTTTACAAGTTTCATATAATTTTATAATTTTCGTAAAATTCATTTTTCCACTATAACTTCTCAAATATTGAAAATTTAAAGCTGGTGTAAGGGAAATGAAGATTCCTTTCATCGAGACGAATTGATTGACCTATATGATTAATGCATTTCATTAAAAAATAAGGAAGTTCTGTTTATTTATAATTTTGAAAGTTAATTTTTCGCTCTAAGTTCTCAAATAATCAAGATTTCCAGTTGACGTAAGGAAAATGAATATTCTTTATGTTGAGACGAATCGATTGACCTGTATGTTGAATGCATTTAATTGAGAAATAAGAAAGTTATGGTTAATTGTATTTTTAAAAAAGTCATTTTTCGACTTTAATTTCTGAAATAATTAAAATTTAAAACTGATTTAAAGAAAATTAAGATTCTTTGTGTCTAGACGAATCAATTCACCTAAAAGATTAATGTATTTTATAAAAAAATATGAAAGTTATGCTTTATTGTAATTTTCGAAAATGAATTTTTTGAATATAACTTCTGAAGTAATCAAAATTTAATGCTAATGTAAAGAATACCTAATGCTTCCTCTATGAGGAAGCAAAGTGCTCATTGAATGAGTACAAAAGTTGATACAACATCTAGTTTTAATTATCCAGCTTTTTCAGATTTAAAAACTCCCGCCCTTAAGAACATTTTTCGCAATTTTCTGCAGGCGGAAAAACCGAGGAGTCGGCTGGCGTCCCATGATTGTGTTTTGCGTTGCGTCATAATGAGAGACAAAAAGACTAAGTATATTTCTGTCTATTTCTCTCTCATTATGACGCAACGCAAAACGCAATCATGGGACGCTACCCGAATGGTCGCTTGCTTGCAGGGGCATGAATGTACCTTAAAAATTACACTCGAATCTTCCAATAACGACGAAATTCCTTTTCTCAAATGCCACACCAATTGCGCATGCGTCACGTCAATTGCTCATGCGTATTGCGTATAATATCATATTTTTTAGCGTTTCAAATTGCGTTCTAATAGAAATCAATCAGATCCCGGAGTGCAACGCATGCGAAGTGGTATCAAGTGAGATTTTAGGTACATGCAGGTGTTTTTTTGAGAAAAAAATGCGGTCGTTATTGGGAGATTCGAGTGTAATGTAAATTCACTCAAATCCGCCATTTTGTCCACATCTTAGCTATACGCGGTGTTTGTAGTAATCGTCACTTGGTGTCGCTGCGAAACAGCTAACAGCAGACAAATCTACACCAAAGATATTATTATAGTAGATGCGGTGCTGGTCTAGCAGAGCGCAGACGCTAAAAACCGTTGACAAATGTGGTGCTGATTTGGTTACTTAATATTTTTGTAGTTGGCGCGTCAGTCGACTGACGCGCCAACTACAAAAATATTAGGTTACTAGGCGAGTACCAGCGAGCACCGCATCTACTAATAATGGCGCCGTCCTATGGCAGCAGAAAACGCAAAGCAGAAAGTCATAAGAGTGAAAGAGACAGGCAGATTTTCTCTCTCTTTTACTCTAATGATTTTCTGCTTTCTGCTTTGCGTTTTCTGCTATCATAGGACGGCACCCTAATAATATCTTTATCTACACTGAGAAAAATGGATCATAAAACTTAGATGTTAAAACAAGAGTATATAATGTCCGGTAACATAAAATTTATAAATGTATATGATTTATAAGTTTTACCTAATATATAAGGATATTACTGAACATAATTTCTAGACGTTACATTTTTATAATCTTCAGCAATTAATTCGTAACATCTGAAAATAATAAACGCCCGTAAAGTGTCATGGCGGACATGGGTCACCCATGTGTTTTGCGCATCGACATATAGAAATGGACTGCGGGACGCTGTAGGAAAGCGCGTGATAATGCGTCAGAGAGAGAAGTTGCAAAGGGGTGTGTTTTTTCCTTTCTCGCCAAAGCTAATTGGTTGAGAGCATTTTCGGCGGGTGGAGCTTGGTGGAGCTCAACCAATTAGCTTCGGCGAGAAAGGAAAAAACACACCCCTTTGCAACTTCTCTCTCTGACGCATTATCACGCGCTTTCCTACAGCGTCCCGCAGTCCATTTCCATATATCGATGGTTTTGCGGGACTGCACCTGCAGGGTGGCGTCCCATGATTGTGTTTTGCGTTGCGTCATAATGAGAGAGACAAAGATAGCAGTATACTTTTTTCTCTTTTACTCTCATTATGACGCAACGCATTGCATTTTTCCGAAAAACCATGAGAGTGAAAGACATACATAAATACTACTATTTCTCTCACTCTCACGGTTATGTGCAAAAACACAACACATTCCGGATCCATGGGACGTCATCATCACTATCACCCTTCCGTCCCGTGTCGGCAGTAAACGTCGGCGTAAAGCAGAAACTCGTGACAGTGACAAAGATAGGCAAGATCTGTTTGTCTCTTTCACTCTCACGTGTTTCTGCTTGACGCCGACTTTTTCTCTCAACACGAAATCGTAAAGCAGAAAGTAGAAAATCATAAACGTGAAAGAACAAGCAGATTTCCTCCATCTTTCACTAATAATTTTCTGCTTATCAGAAAATCATAATTGTGAAAGAGACAGGCCAATTTTCTCTCTCTTTCACTTTAATGATTTTCTGTTCTCTGCTTCGCGTTTTGCACCCTAACTGACCAAACCCTGCTTCTGACTCTTTTATTTGTTGGGTGCCGTCCCATGTGGGCGCAAAACGCAAAGCGTAAAATGCACAGCCAATTGTAAAACACTTTTAAATTTCTGTCTTCTCAAAGATTCTCTATCATTGGCTGTTCGTTTTGCTCTTTGCATTTTGCGCCTGCATGGGATTTCACCGTTAAACTCTTATTGTCGTCGAAATTGAAAAAATGTCTTTCTGAAAACAGAGTATCCAAACTTTGAAACTTTGTAAAATAATCTCAAATTTTCGAAAATCTAGTGAAAATCTAGGAAAATTTGTAAGTTTCTGCAGAAAAATCAAGCGGGATATTTGAAATAAAATAATCCTTTCTTGAAAATTAGACTTTAATTTAAATTAATTTTGGTTACAATTCTACACTATTTTTCGTGTAAATACTATATATAACGACTAGAGAGTTTTAAATATGTATGAGGAATACAAATGAATACAAAAAATTAATTTTTCAAATACTTATTTTAAAATTCGCGCCAAGCTGTCCGAACTTCCGCAGGAAATTTCTATGAAGAATCCATGTGATGGCGACGCCATTGGAGTAATCACTGAAAAGTGGGAAAAGTGTTCTCAATTCTCATGAGAGAATTATGGCATTGTATCTTATCCGGGGAAAGGGAGTATACGGAAAATCGCTACGTTTTTACAGCTCAACCATGAAGGTAATTATCACTTCACAACTTATTATTCTTTAACTAAAAAAAGACTATCTTAAAATATAGTTCGTCTCTTTTTATATCTCTGATTACTGAACAACAAAGTGGTCGAAAAATCCGAAAGTGCTGTGAGAATCTTTAAGCAGATAACCCACGAGATTGGCGCTAAGTGCAAAAAATTTGCACACAATAACAATATGCCGAGTAACATCTGGTGTTAAAAAACTTTCTACTTTCTTTAATCCCTTTTCCAACCTCAAATTGCATTGAATCTTGATATCTCAGTTGAAAACATTTCGAAGCTTTTAATGTCTTCCCAAAGTTCTCTATTTTTTGATAACGAATTCGGAGCATTTTTATTTATTGGAGCTTTCGGAGTTTTAGACGATTACAGATATTTAAATATGGGACAGGAAATGACTTGGAGCAAATAAATTGTTTTGTATAGGAGATTCATCTTAATTGACAATAATTTCTGCATTTTTTTAATTTTTAGGATTTGCTGTTAATAAATTGATTCCTCGTATCAAATTCCAAATATAATCTTGATAAATTACTGATGAAATTCCACAGTATCTTTGATAAGACTCTATTTTCGTAATAATTGAAGCACAAGAGAGACTTTGAATCATTTCAAGTGGATAGTAAATGTTATCAACAAAGTACATATCTGATAGAAACAAGTGTTTTTAATCAGCAATTAAAATCTTCATTTCTCAAAGCGAAATCCAAGCCTCTTACTATTTTTATTTTTAGAAATAAGTAACTGACTTCAATTTTCATTTTTTCCATCTATTTTATTATTTGTTTGTATACTTTAGCTTCTCATTAATTTAATTTTGTCAGATAGATTAGACTTCCACACACTATTTTTTTTAGCGTTCTTTCTATTATTTTCACATTGTTGCAAGGGCAAAAAATCTAATAATCTGAAGTGAAGCGTTGAAATTGCTAATAAAGGGAATAATTTAAAATGAAATTGAAATTGATGAAAGACTTCTTGAATAAACAATATTCAAATGAATTATTTAAAATGAAATAATCTCAATTTATTCTGTCTTTTTGTTTACGACTTCTTCTTTGCTTTCAACAGAAAGGATTAGTACTTGGAATCTACGATGCAGAAAATAAAGACGAGTCTGCAGCCCCAATCCTAACACCTGCAGCTACCCAATATAATAAAAATTGTAATGGAAAGCTTCTCCAACATATCCAGTTGTAAGTCTTTTTTTTTCTAAATAATTTGCATTCAAGTGTGCTTGCCAAAAATTTTATTTACATTAATTCTACTTTTAAATGAATTTATTTTCTCTTATTTTAGCCACTATTTGTTGGCTTATTTCACTGTTTTATTGTGTTTCTGGTTCTTTTAATCAAAATAATAATTCAGTATTTTAATTATTTTCTGTATCGTATTTCATCCTTGTTATTTTTTATTACTAAAACAGAACTTTCTAAATATGGTATAAATTATATGAATGGTTTGAAAATGACGATTGTTTCAGAAATGTACGCTTGAGAACAGTTTGCTTGATAATTTTTATTGTTTACAGACATTGAAAGTGAAAGAAACCACTTCTTTATCGGCTGAAACTTGTTTTTTCTAGTCGCCGATAAGAAGTTGTTTTATACTTAATTTTAGGGAGTTTTGCAGAATTTATACTTTCCTTTCTTCTTAACATTCATGAAAATGAAGTTTAAATTTAAATCGAATGTTGTGTTTTTATTAGTTATCTACTGACATTTTTCGGTAAGAAAAAAAAGGAGACAAATAACTAAAATTGTAAATTGGGTTTATTTTATAATCGGTACAATTTTTCTTTTAAACATGTAATAATTTACGAAGTGATTGTGAACTTAAACTTCTTCTGAAATCCAAAATATCAAAAAAAAATCCCTTTCTTCCAAAGAAACAATCCTTTCACATATTACCTTCTTTTTCTATTCTAGAAATTGTCGAATTTATCAATCGTAATACATAAAAATCGATTTCACATTTCCAGCCTGAAACAATTGTCATAATGCTGCCTGAGCTTTTCTCGAAACTACCATTTCATAGTTCTCTATCATCTTTATAATTTTCTCTTGGCAATTTTTTCTTTTTTCGAATTTTTGAGATTTTAATAACATCCCCGAATCTCTGAGCTCACTGGCATTATTTTGATTGTTTCAGGAGAGACTAAGAGTCTCGTGCTGGCATTTCGTTAACCAATTCCGGAGAAATCTCGCAAAAATGCCATTTGGTGATAAAACCCGGTCTCTAATTTCACCAGAATCTTTCCTTTAAGCAGAAATCCAAAAAAAAAGTTTTAAAAAATGGCAGCTGGAGAAGCTGGAAGCAGTGGAGGAAACGTCCTCCACGGAATCGGTGGAACAATAGAGGACAAAAATAATGATTATCTTTGTCCAATTTGCTTCGAATTAATTGAAGAAGCGCACATAACTAGATGTGGCCACACTTTTTGCTATCGATGCATTACCAAATCCCTCGAAGTCAACAGCAGATGTCCCAAGTGCAGCGATATGTTAGGTCAGCAGGATATCTTCCCAAATTTCCTTCTCAACGAATTAGTCTCCAAGTACAAAAGCCGCATAAAAGGAGTCTCGGAATTGCATTACCCGGACGGAAAAAGCAGATTTGGATCTGAAATCGTTCCACAAAACGATCATCTTCGAGATTTCGTCGCCGCTGAAAGTGCCAACTTAACATTGCCAGATGTCAATGTAATGCTCGAAGTTCTCACTCAAAGAAAGCAACTTCTCGAGGCTGAATCTTGTGCAGCACAAAACAAACTTCTGCACGAATTTTTGCAAAATGTTTTGCAGCAGAAAGAGGAACGAGATCGTCAATTACACAAGGAAATTGCCTTAATCAAAAGAGACATGGAGATGGTCGAGAATATTCTCAAAGATGTCCAGAAGAAGTGTCCGAAAGTCGAAGATTTGAAGAAATCAGGAGCAAACGATTCTGATCAGATTTCCGATATCAGAAAGGAGATGATTAACTTAATCAACAATATAGATTCAAATATGGTTAAGCCTAACGAGGGCAATCATTTTACGAATCAAAATCAAAAGCAGAACGAATTTCCCACTAGTTCTTCTTTTGCAATTCGTAGAAAAAGAATGCACGCTCATTTTGATGACTTTGTTCAGTGTTACTTTGATACAAGAGCAAAGGAGCACTTGTTCAGCCAAGGTAAAAATCAAACTCAGGATTCTCAAAGCCAGACGAGTTCAGGTTTAGATGTCTTTCGAGAGAACCTAGTCAAGTTCTCGAGGTATAATTCCCTCAGAGCGTTGGCTACCTTGAATTACTCTTGGGATATTTTCAACAATCCAACAATAGTCTCTAGTATTGAATTTGATAAAGACAACGAATTTTTCGCGATTGCTGGCGTCACGAAACGCATTAAAATTTTCGATTACGGAGCAGTGATTCGAGATTCTGTGGATATCCACTATCCTTGTGTCCAGATGGTTTCGGATTCAAAAATTTCTTGCATTTCGTGGAATTCTTATTATAAGAATATGCTAGCTTCTTCAGATTATGAAGGAATTGTTGCAGTTTGGGATGCAGAGGCTGGTCAAAAAACGAAAGTTTTTCACGAGCATGAGAAAAGATGTTGGTCTGTGGATTTCAACAACATGGATAGTCGATTGATTGCTTCTGGCTCAGATGATGCTAGAGTGAAGCTCTGGGCGCTGAATATGGAATATTCTGTAGCCTCCTTGGACGCAAAAGCCAATGTCTGTTGTGTAAAATTTAATCCAAAGAGTTCCCATCATTTGGCTTTCGGATCTGCGGATCACTGTGTACATTACTATGATTTAAGGAATATGAAAGAAGCACTTTGCATCTTCAAAGGACATCGAAAGGCTGTGTCTTATGTGAAATTTCTCAACAAGGAAGAAATTGTTTCTGCGAGTACAGATTCCCAATTGAAAATGTGGAATATTAACAATCCACATTATCTGAGGTCGTTTGTGGGTCATGTTAATGAGAAGAATTTTGTGGGTCTAGCGACTGATGGAGATTATATTGTTTGTGGATCTGAAAACAACGCCGTTTATGTTTATTATAAGGGACTTTCAAAGCAACTTTTATCGTACAAATTCGGAGCAGCTAGGAGTCTTCTAGAATTTCAGGAAAAGAGAGAAGAGGATCTCAATGAATTTGTCTCCGCGGTTTGCTGGCGACAGAATTCGAATGTTGTTGTTGCTGCAAACTCGCAGGGACTTATTAAGATTTTAGAGTTAGTTTAGAAATACAATTTTATTTAAGGAAATTCGGACTGGGCTGAAGTTTCAGACGCATACTTAAATGAATTTTTTTCTTCAAAAATGTAGAAATATTTTAAACGATTTCAATAGATTTAGGATAATTTTAAATGATTTCGAGATGTTTAAAGACATTTTAAGTGATTTTAAGTATTTTTAATGGATTTTAAATGAATTTAGGGGGTTTTGAGAATTTTAAAGAAATTTCAAGACATTTAGGGGATTTCGTGGAGACCTTAGGATATTTTGAGTAATTTTAGAGAATTAAAAGGGATTAGGTAGATTTAAAGTGATATTCAAGGATTTTAAGATATTTAAAAGGATTTCAAGAGAGTTCAAGCAATTTTAAGAGATTTGGAAAAGAAATAAAGGACAGGAATTTGAAGAAAGTTGAAGAGATTTCAAGATATTTAAAATCATTTTAAGAAATTTTAAAATCCTTTAAAGTTCATTGAAATATCTTGAAATCTCTTCCAATTCCTTTAAATTTGTGAAAATCAGTGAAAGTTCTTGAAATCTTGTGAATTCTCTGAAAAAATCTTCTGATAATACTTTTAAATACTCAAAATCATTCAAAATCTCTTATCATCCTTTGAAATGCCCTAAAATCACTATAAATCTTTTGCAATTCTTTAAAGTTCTATGAAATCTTTAAAAATTCTAGGCAACGCTGGGTATAAATTTCTACCAGTGAATAAATAAAAATCATGTGTTTTGGAACCTTTTTGTTTTACATATTTTCACTCTAATAAATATAAAAATAAAAAAATCGTCAGACTGCACGTCTGAAACTTCAACCTAATGACATTCGGGTCATTTGATTTTAAGGGTGTTGGATCAAAGTTCTTATATCCAAACTTGATTTCTTCATTTTAGTTGACAAGTATTATTAGATACTTCTTTTCTCTGTATATACTCATTTCTTAAATAGAATTTTATGGGTAAAGAGCGAAAAAGTTTGTATTTTTCATTAATTTTGAATTCCTTGGTTTAAGCAAACAGTATTATATAAAAAAGTCTTTTTTTCGCTCTATAGAAAAACTTCTAGTTCAAATAATTGATTTTTAAAAATTAACTTTTCAATTAATTTTGAAGCTAGAATTTGGATCAAATACCCTTAATTACTTTAAAATGTTGAAAGCCCTGTACACGAGAATGTGATACTGGAAGTCAGGATTTTACTACATGTTTTATTTTACTTTACTAGTTTAATCAAAGACATTTGGAAACTCGATAAAATATTTTTAGCTTAATTTGTTTATGAGTCGCAAAAAATTTTCGTTTTATTCGTGAAAAAGAGACTTAATACTCCATATCCGATTATGGATTAGTTTAATAGTTTTATTATCTTTATGCTAATATTAAGTATATTTTTTTGTTACATTGTTCTAGGTTTTGAAGGAAACTCAGACTGACTTATAATTACATATATTAAATAATAGAATAGTACTTTCTAAGTGACTGTAATTTTAATTTAAATCTCGAGAAATTGATATTTACGCAAGTTTAGATACAATGAGATAATTTTTGAAGGCGTTGGTTCAAAGCTGTAATCTCAAAATTCGATTTCTTCATTTTACTTGATAAATATTATAATTAAATTTTTGTCCACTCTGTATAGACACACATTTTTAAAATAGAATTATGCGTATCAAAAGTAAACATTTTTTCGCTCTGTAAGCATATTTCTATTTTAAAACAAAAGCGAACAGATATTTAATTCTAATAATTGTTGAGTAAAATGGGAAATTAAATTTTAGATCACAATGTGTATCAAACACCTTTAAGTGTGATGAAAAATTAAGAAATTGGTAAACGAAGATTTAAAAATTATGACATAGTTTAACAAACGCGATAAGATTAAAACAACTCTGTAGTTCGTTAATTCAAAGGAATATAATATTAGGAGCAAAAACGCTAAATTGTCTCTAGAAAACTAATTTGTTCAATTTAGAGCATCGAACTCGTTTGAACTTTGATGTTGTGAAATACGAAACTTTAGATCTTTGTAAATACAGTGTATAACAATTGAGAAAATATCTCTTTTTATTTTCGTGAATTTTACTTTAAACGATGTTATTGATTGTAATTTTATCTTAAGAGGACTAAAAAGTGAAATCAATGCGAGTCTGTAAAGTAAATTCTAACTTAAATTGAAAAAATAGTATATTTTTAGATTGTATTTTAAATGCGCAGATATGTATTTAATCCATGTCCAGAAGCCTAGACTTCAATAATATATGTAATAAATTCATGAATCGGTGTCAAAAAAAAAAGTTTTTTTTTTTAATTCTTAAGTTTAAAAATACTTCCTATTCCTTTTCCCGATTTTAGGTTTATGATATACATAAATATCTTCCTGCAGAGCAGGACCACAAATCAAGAAATCAGAGACGAGAGTTTTTTGGGGTCTCGATGGTTCCTACACTGCAGTTGCAATTGTTGGACTTGGAAAGCAGAATGCTGGAATCAATGCTCTCGAAGAAATCCACGAGGGCAAAGACAATATTCGTGCCGCCGCCGCTGGTAATTTATTATCACATTTTATAGTTTTCATAAAATTGATTTTAAACTATTAAGGGATCCAAATCCTAACTTCAAAGTTTGATTTCTTAATTCATTTTATTATACTTAACAAATATTATAATTAGACATTTTTTCGCTCTATATATCTACTTTTTTTAGAAGTAAAAATGTGTATAAAACGAAATAATAACTAGTTATAATATTTGTTGAGTAAAATTAGGAAATGGAATTTTGAGCTCAGAACTTGGATCCAACGACCTTAAATTTCTTCTGAATTCAATTTGGATAACTAAAAATCAACTTTTATTTTTTTAGCGGCCTGCCGAGCTTTGGACTCCGCCGAGATCAAAGACATCTGCATAGAACCTCTAGGAGATGCTGAAGCTGCAGCAGAAGGTTCGATTCTTTCTTCTTGGTTTTTCCAGGAATACAAAACCCAGGAAAAGAAAAAAGTCTTTCCAAAAGTCTCGCTTTATGGCTCTGAAGGAGTGTAAGTGCAAATTTCAACTGTGAGACTGCGAGAATCTATTCTTGATATAATTGCAACCTCTTTTTTATGGTAGAATTTTGAATTTTTTTCTAAAGGAAAGAATGGAAGGTGGGTGAAATTAAAGCAGAAGCTCAAAATTGGGCCAGAAAACTCGCTGACACACCAGCCAATTTGTTGACTCCTACCATTTTCGCCGAGGAAACCACAAAAATACTGGAAAAGTTGGAGGGCGTCAACATCCAGGTTCATGACAAGGCCTGGGCCGAGAAGAAGGGAATGGGATCGTTCTTGAGTGTATCTCGTGGTAGCTGTGAGGAACCGAAATTCCTTGAAATTCACTACAAAGGTAGCTCAGACCCCCCAATTGCCTTTGTTGGCAAGGGAGTTACTTTCGATTCCGGCGGTATTAGTCTCAAGGTAAATATATATTTAGAACCAAATTCTAATCTCAAACTGAACAGATTTTAGAAACTTTCTAAGAATTTCGAAGGATTACAGACTTCCAAGCATTCTTTAAAATTCTTTTGGTTTCTAGAAATTTAAAACGATTAGAAGAGATTTGTATAATATTTAAAAGGTTAAGTGGAATTTTAAAGGACTTCATGAAATTTTAAGGAAATATTAACAAATTTTAAAAAACTTGTAAGAATTTAAAGAGATTTTGATGTTTTAAAGTAATTTTATGATTTTTCAAAGATTTTGTGAAATTTTACAAACTTTTATGAAATTTTTACGTATTTTAAAGGATTTAAAGGATTTTAAGAAGCTTATAAGAATTTTAAGAAATTTTGATTTTGTTTGAAATTTTAAAGGATCTTACAAGAGTCATATGATTTATAAAAGATTTTGTAGAGTTTTATGTAATTTCAAGAAATTTTCAAGAATTTTAAGAGATTTTAAAGTTTTTTTGTGGAATTGTAAAGAATTTTTAGAAGCTTGTAAAAATTCAGAGAAATTTTGACATTTTTAAAATGATTTTAAGGAATTAAAGTATGTATTCCTCGTGTAATTAAAAAGAATTTGAAAAATTATTTTTGATTTTTACAGAATTTTCTGAGGTTTTTGTTTCCAAGAATTTTTATTTAGAGATTTTAATGTATGTTAGGGAATTTCAAAGTTCCTTATTGAATTTTAAATGATTACGCGAGATTTTTATGATTCGTAAAAGATTTTATAAAATTGTAATAAAGGATTTCATGGAATTTTAATAAATTTAAAATAATTTATGAAGTTTTACAGGATTTTAAATATTACAGTGAAATTTTAAGTAATTTAAAAACATTCCTAGGTGTTCACGAAATTTTTACAAATTTCAAGGGATTTCGTCGAATTTTAAGATGTGTCTATGAATTTCAAGTTTAAGATACGCTTTTTAATAAGATTATTATGATTTTCAGCCAGGTGCGTCGATGTCTGAGATGAAAGCTGATATGGAAGGTGCAGCTTGCGTTGTTGCAGCAATCAAAGCTGCAGCTGAACTAAAGCTGAAGAAAAATATCGTGGGTCTTATTCCACTGACAGAAAATCTGCCTTCCGGTCATGCAACTAAACCTGGAGATTTAGTTGTCGCCATGAATGGCAAGACAATAATCGTTGACAATACTGATGCTGAGGGTCGTCTCATTCTTGCTGATGCCTTGTGTTACGCACATGAATTTAATCCAAGGTATATTTTTTCTTCTTTTATGCCTCTCAGGCTGAAAAACCGCAACTTTGAGAATTTCTGATTTGAATCTGTTTTAATTGAAATATTTCGAAGTTTTAGATTTTAAAGCTTGACTGGTATAAATTTCGAAATGATTTCTGATGCTATAATAATTTTTTTTATCTTTTCTTTACAGATTTATTTTGGATATCGCAACTTTGACTGGTGCTGTTAGATTTGCCTTAGGGTCAGCTGCAACTGGTGTTTTTACTAACAACTCAGAGCTTTTTGAAACTTTGAGACAAGCTGGAACAGAAAGCGGAGACAGAATGTGGAGATTACCTCTTTGGCAACACTTTACAGACCACGTAACAAGTATGAAACTTATTAATATTTTACATCGCTCTACTTACTTATAAATACTTACAAAACGAGTTTATCCAATTTATTTTTAAGGATTACGGATCCAAATTCTAACTTCATAATTTAATTCCTCATTTTATTCAACAATTATTAGAATTAAGTATATTTCGTTCTGTAGAAATGTTCTATTTCAAAATAGAAATGTGCTTATAGAGCGAAACAATGTTTACTTTGAATATTTTTCTCGTAAAATCACGAATTCAATATTAACTTAAAAATGCAATCTTCATTTTACTCAAAAAGTATTAAAATTGCACATTTTTTCGTTCTGTACACAGATTTCTATTTAAAAAACTACTAGTTGCTAGTTACTAATTAACAATTTCTCTTTTTTCAGAGGCCGAGAAATCTGCAGATTTAAATAATCTCGCTAAAAACTGCAAGGCAGGTTCTGCAGTCGCAGCAGCGTTCCTGAAGGAGTTTGTTGACAATAAAATTTCCTGGTTGCATTTGGATATTGCTGGAGTGATGGGCCCTGGAGAAAATGGAATATCCTACATTCCTGGAGGCATGACGGGACGCCCAACACGTACTCTCATTACTTTCCTCCAGCAACTCTCTTAAAGTGAATATCGCTGCGCACAATTTTTATACTTACTTTTTCCTACTTGCGATAACTACTAATGATAAATAATTCTCCTCTATTTAACGTCTCTAAAGACGTTTAAATTCATTTAAGATAGGGAGAGTAATATGTTACCGTTTTCTATTTTTTTTTTATTTGTAGTTATTCTAATTCTAAAAAGCTCGCAGTTCTCTTTATGTACTATCTTTTGTTACATATTTCAATCGACTTGAATATCTACGTAAGAGCTAATCAAAGAAACTCGACTAATAGACATCATATTATTATTAAAAAAAACGTGCCTATATTATTTTATTTAAGAACCGAGTCTCAAGAGGGATTTACACCATGTAGGATAATTTTCAAGCCAATTGACAATTTTCAGGAATTTATTGTAGAAAAACTAAAGAAGATTTTAATACGGGACTTTTTTTATTGTATTGTAACTTTATTGAAGTTCACACATCATTGTTTTACTTGTGAATATTGACTTTCAAGACCCTTTTAAATTAGAATAATGCAAAAAAAAATCGATTTTTTTAAAGCGACAAGGTGTAAGTGAAAAAGTAAGATTAGAGTAAGGATTTATGTTTTAGAATAATAGTCTAAAATCGTGGAGAGGCACATTTTTAGAATGGTTTACTTTACAATGTACCTTCTTTTATAATAAATAATCAGTCAATTTATTTTGTATGGCAGAATTTTATTAGCAAATTACCTAAAGTCAAAAATGATAAATTTTCCAACTACCTGAAAATGAAATATAAGTCTAAATGCACTTGCTTCACGTAAAATATAAGTCGACTTATTCTTTATTATGCACTTACTTTTATTCGAAAATGTTCTAACATTAACTAGAGTAAATTACGAACGATTAAGATAATCAATTAATTAAACCCGCGCCACTTGAAACAAGGCTACTGACAAGCTAATGGAGTTCTTAACGTAATCTAAATATATCTTGGAACTAAAAAATAATTGACGTAAGAGTAACTAATTAATTAGTTTACATTACAATTATATTTACAGTTTGATACTATAGTTGACTATAGTAACTAATTTGAAGAAGCTCTTCTGATTTTCTAAACAAAATACACTTACAATACCTTTTAAATTTCCATCGTGAAGACTGATAAATATACCCCATTTTTTTAGAACGGCCCCATCCGAAAATAAGAAAACTAAATATTATATTATGTGTCTTTCAATTATAACTCAATTATTATTTATTTATTTATTTTTCCCTAGAGATGATCTTTGATACAGTTGGAGATTTAAATGTTTCGATGGGAAATAAATTTAAAGGGTCATTATTACAAAAAGAAATTGGAGTGTAAAAAGCGACCAATAAATTTCCGAGAAAGAAACTCTTTTTGTAATAATTTTTGAAAAATTAATCAAATGAAAAGAAAGAGAAAAGAAATGGAAAAAATGTGCGATTGAATGGATTCAGGGACCGCTTGGATTTAGAAAAAGTTAGGTAACAAAATATGTATACCTATTCCAATTTTAAGTCTTTCTGTTTTAAAATGTCTAACTGTAAGTGCATGAACTTCGAATTACCCTATTTTAAAAGTTTTCTTCCGAAATTATTCAATTTAAAATAATTTAATTAAGGAAGTTGGACCCAAGTTCTATTCTTAAAATTCGAATTCCTCAATTCACTTTAAAAATATTAAAATTAGGTCTACAAATGTGGCTACAGAGCGAAAAATGTATAATTTTAATACTTTGCATAAAACATGACGATTAAATTTTTAAGTTAGATTTGTAATTCTTCGTTTTATGAAAAAAGTATTAAAAATAAATATTCTTTCTCTCTATAGCCACACTTTTAGTTTGAAATAGATTCTACCAAAAAAGTGAAAAAAATACATATTTCTAATATCAGTTGAGTAAAATAAGGAAATGATTCTTTTCAACTCGTGAAATAAATTTTAAAAAATTTTCCTTGTGCGAAGGCACTTTCAGTCTTTTTCGTGATCTTTTAGATTTTAGTTTTGATTGATTTGATGTTTATGCATAAAAGAAGTTTTTTGTCTTTTAAGGGTGTTTAAACCAAGTTTGAACCTCAAAATTCGATTTCCTCATTTTACTCAAGAAATATTGTAAGTAGATATTTTTTCGCTCTATAGCTGCACTCATTTTTTAAATAGAATTATGGGTATAGAGCGAAAAAATAGCTAATTTGAATACTTTCTTTTTAAAATGAAAAGATTGAATTGTGAGATCAGTTGTCGAATTCTTCGCTTTGTGAAAAAAGTACTAAAAGTAAAGGTTTTTTTGCTCTGTAGTCCAACTTTTTTTACGAGAAAGATTACGTCTACAGAGCGAAAAGTTACCCAAGTCTAATATTTCTCTAGTAATATGAAGAAATTTCATTTTGAGGTAACACTCGAGTCCAACACCCTAAAGGATATTTTTGTCTTCATCGATGGAAATTGAAAGATTAAATTGGCGGCTGCTGGGGAAGGGGCAATACCGACGAAGGATCTGAAGGGTCAAGTAGTGGTGCTGGAGGCGGCAGATTTCCTCCGGCACCTCTTCCTCGACCTCTTCCACGACCTCGGCCTCGCCCCCTCCCCCTTCCGCGTCAACTTCGCCTTTCTGGCATCCCTATGTTACTGGTCGTTTTCTCTAAGAATGCTAAATGACTAGGAAGGGAACTGGTTCCAACACCTCCGACGGGAAAGCCACCTCGGCCACCCTGGACTCCAACGCCACCTTGGCCCATGAACATGCCCTGCTGACCAACAGGAACTCCGACTCCCTGCATTCCTGGTGGCGGCGGTGCTCCAGGTCCTTGTTGTACCTGAAAATTCAAATCTTTGTTCTAAAATCAACAGAAATGGGCAAATTATAATTTTTGAGTATTTTAGTTAAGGGCTGGAAACTAAAAATTATAAACGTTTAAGGAAAAGCTTATACTGGTCTATTATCAATATTTGCTTATTGCTTATTGTATAAGTATATAATATATAATAATATATTTGGATAATTAATTTAATTTTTGATGGGATTTTCAAAATTTTAATCTTCAGCAGTTAGAATTTTTAAAACTGCTGAAGAAACTTAAATAAAATTTTAAATGTTTTAATCAAAAATGATTACTCTGATTTAATTTATTTTTTTTAATAATTTCTAGTTTTTAAGATTCAGATTTCTATGTGAAGGTTTCTAATCTTTCAAAATAAAATTATTTTTAGCTTTAACTTTTTGGAAAAGAATTAGCCAGCAAAGAAGACTTTGATTTGAGGGTGCTGAGTTCAAGTTCCAACTTCAAAGGTCTATTTCCTCATTTTACTAAAAAATTATTATAATTAGATATTTTTTCTCTCTGTGGCGCTTTTATTTATTGAACTAGAAGTTTGTCTACAGAGGAGAAAAATATCTAATTATAATATTTGTCGAGTAAAATGAGGAAACTAAAAAATGTTAAATTAAATTTTCTCAAATTTTGAGAACAGAACTTGGATCTAATCCTTAACCAATGAAGAATGCCTGAAATGAAACATTAAAATAAATATGATAAAATATAAACACAATAGATAATTTTAGCCAAATAAGTTCCTATGAGAAATTTTTCAATTAAACCGAACCTCGATGTTAAAAAATCAAAGAGAACTGTACGTGCATGCATGAACTTTTTTGAATAGATGAAATAGCAAAACCCTCGGAAATAACAAAGCCACGGGAATCGGGACTTGGTGTTAGGTAGGCGAGGTGAATGAAAGAAAGCCACAATGGTTCACCGTGAACAGAGTTTTATTCTACAGTTATCTACTCGCACCATAATGACACTTAAGTAAAAGTTAAGCTTTTATCCACTACATCACTCCGAATGGATATAAGCTTTTTTTTATGAACCTTTTAGGTGACAAAAGGATGCCTACTTATACTTCCGAATAAATTACGAAAAAGCATTTGCAGAAGGAACCTTTTTCTCGACTTGGCACTTTCCTCTTTATATCTATATTTTTTCTCATTTTTTGAATTAAACAAAAATTAATTTTATAATTAATTTAAATTAATTTAAATTAAATTTTAATTTTAATCTCGTGATTATATTTCTTTGTGCAAATGCAAAGTGCATGCATACGATCGACATGCAAGCACGTATGTCGTCTTACAATCGAAATCTATAAATATGAGGAGAAACAACTTAAACAAAGAACTCTGCGAGTTCAGAAGGTGATACAGTAGATAATAAAATAATGAGAGCCTGGATTGTCAGGCATTGAAATTGAAGCAGGCAAATATTTAATAAAAACTAAAAGGCTCACAGATCAGAAAAGATTGAGAACGATAAGTATGAATTTACAAAATCTTCTCAATAAAATAAACTAAAAGCAGAGATACACAAAAATTTGAGGAAGCAGACGTGTGCTTGAAAATCCAGGCTTCATTAATCATAATATTCATAATAATAATAATAATAATAATAATCAGTAATAATAATAATAATAAAATAATAATATGTAATAATAATAATAATAATAATAATAGTAATGGTAATAATAATAACGAGAAAACAGAAAAAACAAAGGTATAAAAAATGTATAAAAATGTGTAACACCAACAAACCCACGTACCAAGAGACGCAAGTAAAAAAGATTCGCATATTTCAAATTCCTTATTGTCCGATATTAAATCCTCTTTCTTTCATTTTTTTTTTGGCTAAGCATTTGTACAGGTTTCGAGGTCATTTTGGCACCATACTCGATTAAATCTAATTCTATTTAGCATCTTTTTTAAAATATAAAAACAATCTCTTCATCAACTTCTCTCGTGCAACTTTTTTTCCCTTCAACAAATGGCGAGATTTTCAAGGTAAGAAAATAAGTGCACTTCTCTTTCGGTAATGCAACGGCTTTTTCGCGATAAGGCACTAATCTTGCATAAGAAGTATCATTGCCATTTACACAGAGGACTCTAAATGATTTTTAAGTTTTAATTTTATAATTTAAAAAAAAAGAAAATTGTCACGAGTTGTGTAAGTAAATAAAGATCTTACAGCGATATGCACTCACTCTCGAATTCTCACATGCACTCAAGTACAAATGATGCTTGCCAACGTAGCAAATATAAGAATATTCCGTTGCAATCGAGATACAAAACATGGTTATTATGATAATGTGAAATACAAGAACTGCATGGTGTGATGATGTGCACTTGAATCTCTTTGCTGATCATTTAACATCTATTATAGCTCTCAATAACGACTCGAAGAGCTTATTTCTAAAACAAAAACAATTAGAATTTTTAACAACCTTTAGGCAGAACATATTCCAGAAAAATAGAAGTTTATCTAGACAGAGTAGTCACTAAAAGCTCCGAGAAATTATCAACTATCACAGCTCTAATTCAAAATTCTTTCACTTTAAATATAATTCAATTTTAATTACCTAATTTATTCATTTTTAATGAGAAATCATTTCTAAAGATATACTTGCAACTTAGTTGCAGCTTAAATTTAATTAAAGAAAATCGAGATCAGAAATAAGCTCTTCACTTCTATTTGGCAATTTCTAAACTCACGATTCTGCTTAATAATAACAAGAACAACACCGTAAATAAAGGGACATCGATTCCCTTGTTGCTTTTTTTTTGTCTTGGGGGGGATATTTTTTTCTAGGAATCTCAACTCATAACTAAACCTTCACCTCGTAACATGCCGTTGATCAAGTATTTATCTTATCATCCTTTGCGACTACTTTCGTGCCTCAATACTGTTTAACGGTATTACTTAAATACCTGCTGTTGATGGAGTTGCTGTTGCTGCTGCAATTGATGTTGCTGGAGTTGTAACTGTTGTTGTTGTAATTGTTGCTGGTGTTGCATCAATTGTTGTTGTTGAATCGACGAAGTTCCCGCTCCGTTTCCTCCCGCTTGACCTTGGACTCCTTGGGTTCCGTTCGCCAGACCTAAAAGAGTTAAGTTAATAAAATTAAATTCGTATTTTAAATTTATTAAATTCAAATAATAATCTAAAAGAATAATAATTATAAAATTAATTTAATCTAATTTAATTCTTCTAATTATAAAATTAGTTTACCATTTGGCGCTGGCCCTTGTACTGGAGATTTCGCCCATCCTTGCAAATCAGCCAGAAGGTTTTGCCAGACTGCAATTTTGTCGTAATGACGTTTAATTATTTCTTCCTTGCGAACGAGCTCCATTCGAAGGTCAGAAATGTCTTCTTTTAGGACAAGTTCAGGCTTTAAGGCTGACAGCAAAAACCTTCTTTGAAGAAAAAAAGCTTCTACTTGGCGTGCGAGGTCTATAAATCGCAAGGTGACCTGTTCGACTTCTCCTTTCACCTCTTCTTTATCTATAGACAATCCACCACTTCCGTTGTTTCCCAGGCCTTCGTCTTTCGTCAGCATGTGAAGACATTGCTGTAAATTAAGAAAATTATAAGAATATAACAGGGAGTTCCTCGGATAATAAAAACGATTGAACGATTGTTTTGTGAATTGGATTTTTTGGATTTGTTTAAGAATGCAGTCCTTTTTTCTGAATCGGAATGATGTTTCAATCGGTCTCGAAATTTTAGATGGTTTTGTCAGGAAAGTCCGATTGAAGACACATTTTTGCATTCTTTTTAGGCATTTTGCAATCAGACGAAATTTTAGATTTTATGTAGCCATATTTAATTTTCAATTTTTTAAACCGTTGATCAATTTTAAACAGAGTTGTGTCCTGGAAAATCAAAATTCGACACAGATTCCGATTTCGAGAATATAAAAAACAAATCAGTAGAGTTTGGTTTACAAAGTAAATAAATCTTTAAATAAACTACTTCGTTAAATTTGTTATAGGAAATTTCCTATTATTTAAGAAAGCCTTAGATTCACGAAAGCCTTAGAGTTCAGACCAATTCAAATTTTCTAATTGGTTTCTAGTTCTTGCATGGGAAGAATATTGATCGAATAATGAACCATAAAAAGTGGGAATCTAAGCTAAAAATCTATAAATGTGTCGATTAATCAGCGCAATTAGTTTCAAAATCTGCATGAAAGTAAGGAATATAATTACCTGAAATGCTTCCTCAAATTCGTCCACTAGATTACCGTTCCCGTTCGCCGACGTTGCCATCGTGCTTATGTGCACATAAATATAACACTTTCAGGCTTCGTCTCTTTAGTAACAATAAACTAACACAAAAGCTATTCTAAAATCTCTAACTGCCAGAAACGAACGAAAACAATAAGACTCTTTTTGGTAATTTAGCATTTGCACAAGTATTTAAGTTTTTTCGTCACCGTTACTTCTATTCCTCATTGTTGAACAGTCGAAAAGATCAAATGAGACGCAGCTGTCAACTCAACCATCAGTCAACAAGCAAGAAGCAGCCATTTTGAATTTTGTGTGGTGTGCAGGGTTGGGCAGTTACACAAAACTCAAGGACTTTTTTCGTATGCATTACATACGTTTTTTATATATAAGTACGTAAATTACGTATTATAAGTATAAAACCCCCCACTCCATATAAGTAAATTACCTGTAAAAACCTTGTATTTTACTTACTCAATCATGATTTCTAAAGGCCTGATTACACGTTCTGCTGATGTGTCGAAATGTTTCGGCGTTTCAATTCAAGGTGGAATCCGATTCAGGCGCAAAATGCACAGCGCAAAACGAACAGCCAATAATAGAGAACCCTTGAGAATGAAAGATATATAAATGTGTTCTGCAATTGACTGTTCATTTTACGCTTTGAGTTTTGCGCTCACATGGGATGCCGCCCTCACCCTGTCAGAGATGAGTTGGGAGATTGCTAATCCTATTGAAAACAGGGTTGCACACGTAATATACCTTAGGTAAATTACATGAGGTTTTTGACGTAATTTACGTACGTAATTGACGTTCTTAATTTTTTACAGGTAATTTACGTTTTCAAGATGGCAACTGTGCTCACATATTTAAAAAGTAAACATAACCTAATTCTTGAATAATTGAGGTTATGTTATGCTCTTTTCCCCCCCACCCTTATTTTAAATCCGCCATTTTATACATTTTTTACATTTCTACGTATAATACGTAAAATACGTATTATACATATAAAAGTCCGAGTTACGCGTAACCGTGCAACCCTGATTGCCGGTCGGAAAACTTCGGGCGGTCTATCTATTTATATCTCCTAGATTCACATTTGAAACTAGCTGTAAAGTTATATCAACTTTTGTGCTCATTTAATGAGCACTTTGCTTCCTCATAGAGGAAGCAATAAGAAGTTTATATATTTAAGTTTATTTTTTTTTCTTTATTTTAGATAATAATTTTTAATATTTAAAAACGTTGTTCCTCTTCCAGCATTGTTCATTCTTCCCCCTCTCCCTAAATTCTTCAAATGTTCCCCTCTTCTCCTACTCTTCCAACCACCCCCTAACCATCCAAGTCCGCCATTCTCTTTGTCCCCATACTCTCCAAATTGTCCCTTCTCTTCTCTTCCTAGATTAAGATTTTCCTTTTTTTTTCCTTCTTCCTTTTTCTTTTCTTTTTTATTTTTCAATCTGATAGTATTATAAAAAAAATAAAAGATTATTAAAAACATATCAATATATTAAATTATTAAATAATCATTTTTTTTTTCTAAACTTTCTCAATTAAATGCATTAATCATACAGATCAATCGATTCGTCTCGACATAAAGAATATTTATTTTCCTTACGTCAACTCAAAATTTTGATTATTTTAAAACATAGAGTGAAAAAATAACTTTCAAAATTATAAATAAACATAACTTCCTTATTTTTTAATGAAATGCATTAATCATATAGGTCAATCGATTCGTCTCGATGAAAGGAATCTTCATTTCCCTTACACCAGCTTTAAATTTTCAATATTTGAGGAGTTATAGTGGAAAAATGAATTTTACGAAAATTATAAAAGTATATAAAACTTTTAAAATTAAATATTTTGTGAAACCCTTGTAAGAAATTCAACTAGGTATATAGTGGAATAACTATGCAAAATTTCATCAATTTATCTCTACGCGTTTTCAAGAAATTGCTGGTTGCTGGATCGTGACACACATACATACATACATACATACATACATACATACATACATACACACACAAACATACATAGATCCGGACATCATTTCAGATCATCATATTAGATATATTGCCCTTGAAATATGTTCAAAAAAACCTTTTTTAGGAAACTGGATTTTGTCACCACTACATAGCTTCCTCTATGAGGAAGCATTAAAATGAAGAAATTCTCGATTTTAATATTTCGATGTGTTTTGAACACAAAGTGAATTTTTACAAGTGTGGAGACGCGGGTTGAGAGGTGCGGGTAAACAGTACTTACATTTTGCCAAGTCCCTGTCCGAGCAAAAAAGGCACAAAACTTCACTCCAAGAGTGCTTCACTCACTCAGAAAAATTTTCCGAATCTCGCTATGCACTTCAAAGCCCGTGCACTTACGAAAATCGTGTAAAGAAAAAAGAAGTTTGAGAAATCGCGTACTACACATGTGCTAGTTACTTGAATATAGTTACTGGTCCTGTCAGCTGTTTCGCAGAGTGAAGTTTTGTGCCTTTTTTGCTCGGACAGGGACTTGGCAAAATGTAAGTACTGTTTACCCGCACCCCTCAACCCGCGTCTCACAACTTGTAAAAATTCACTTTTTAGCCAAACAAATTTTTTTTTGCAGAAAATAAGCAGATAGTCCCTGTCGTTCAACCAAAAGATTATCGATAAAAAAACGACACTTCAAACACATCATTTTTGCGACCTCAAACACCGCGTATTGGTAAGATGTGGACACAATGGCGGATTTTAAGGCATTCCACAGATTTTGCTATTTTTCTGTGTTTGTTTACATGTTTTCGTGAAATTCTGCAACAGGCTTAAGTAACTTTAAAGGATTTTTACGAGTTAAAATGAGTTTAAGAATTTAAAAAAATTTTTTTAATATTTCAAGGGATTTTTGAAAGTGTTTGAAAGAGATATGAAAAAGGTATTCAACAGAATTCATAAGATTTCGAGACATTTTAAGTGATTTTATGGAATTTCAAAATTTAACAAGATTTAAATCTTGTTTGATCTCTTGTAAATCCTTAGAATTAAATGTAAAGATTTTTTCAAATTCTTTAAAGTCTCTTTAAGATTCCTTTAAATTGCATCCTTTTAAATTATTTTAAATGCCTTGAAATTATTAAAAATAACCAAAGTTCCTCTTAATTCATTAAAATCACTTAAAATGTCTTGAAATTTTATGAAGTCTCTCAAATATCTTATAAATAATAGTATTTATTATTTATATTAATATCGTATTTAAAATATTTTACTCCAGGAAAAATAGAACCTCAAAATCTATCGTATAATAAGAATCGCGTGAAATATTCAAATCATTAAAATAATCAATTTCTTGAATTTCTTTCAATTTGCAAATCTAAATATAAATGAAAGACTGTTATAATCTATTCTATTATAATATAATTATAATACTAACATTAATAATATATATATAATATTATTAATATTAATATTCTCCACCTGGAAAACCTAACCTCAACATCAAAACGCATCGAAATATTAAAATCGACAATTTCTTCATTTTATTTCAAATGTGAATCTAGGAGATATAACTAGATAGACCGCCCGAAGTTTTCCGACCGGCAATCGTACAATCAAAGATATTAGTACCTAGATGCGGCATAGGGATTAGTTCCTGCACATTCTTGTAGGGGGCTCACAAGTCGAGTTTGTGCATAGTGCATATATATACAATATATATAGCTATTATTTCAGCTTTCGCCAGCACATCCCTGTAGAGGCGCTGTAAGCCGCCCTATTTTAGTGGCGCCAAATCGTAATTTATTGAAATTCATCTAAAACAAAGATTTTATTTAACTTATAAGTATACTAAATTTATAGTATGTACTATAGTATATACTAAACTTATAGTATAATAAAAATTGATATGTTGTATCTGTTTTTGAAATGTATATAATTTAGAAACTGTGCTTTAGAATTGAAATGATTTTCATTGCTTTATAA
>UCOH01005950.1:0-23896 GCA_900474275.1 Synergus japonicus
GATGTACTTTTTGATCTTTTACATATTATACATATATAGTCAAAGATTTTTTATATTGATTTGAACAACGTTGTGATGCGAGGATTATGAAATTGAATTCTGTACGAGCATCCTTTTCCTCTTGGTTGATATCTGCAAAAATTAGTGAAGACATAGATTTTATATATAATAGTATATAATATTTGTCATGTTCACGCTCCGAAAAATTTTAAGCTTTTCAATTAAGTTATATTACTTCCATGAATTCTTTATGATGTTACGAATTTAAGGTGTACTTACCCATACTTTTCCTTCTCAAAATTTGTTCACACATTTTTCAAACAAATACTGAAAATATTGTTTATATAATTTATTTGGAGTATCGTTCATATAACAATCAACAAAGAACATAACCTCTCTATTTAATGTCAATTTTAAAAACTTTCTCACTCGCACACTTTCCCACGAGTAGGAAGAGGACAACTGCGCACATGCGCACTCAAAAAAAGTTCTTCTTAAAGACTTATGATCTAGTTTTTGTTTCCAGTTTCGAAAGGCTTTCCACTGGCAGTTGGGTCTCCTTATTATTCCTTCGTGGAGATGGACTGTGGTTAATACATCGACATATAAAAATGGACTGCGGTACGCTGTAGGAAAGCGCGTGCTAATGCGTCAGAGAAAGAAGTTGCAAAAGGGTGTAATTTTGTCTCTTTCTCGCCGAAGCTAATTGGTTGAGTTTCACCTAGCTCTACCCACCGAAAATGCTCTCAACCAATTAGCTTCGCCGAGAAAGAGACAAAACTACACCCCTTTGCAACTTCTTTCTCTGACGCATTAGCTCGCGCTTTCCTACAGCGTTCCGCAGTCCATTTCTATATGTCGATGGGTTAATATTAGGAGGGTCCATGTTTTAGATTTCATTAATATTGTGAGAGTAGAATGTATATATGCGTTAGAATTTATAAATATGGATTAGTTATAAGTATATCCATAATATATCTATCAATAAATCATGTTATTAATTAATAATTGAACCGCTGGCGATCAAAAGGGGGTACGCGTGGATTCGAAACATACACTTTTTATCAATTACTTCAAAAACTACAAAACCTACAAATTTTTGCAAGAGGAAAAAAAGAAGCGCCTTGAAATTCTCTACAAGTATAAAAGTCTTTAAAATTAAAAATCGAAAGACTTTAAATTAACTTTCAGGACAATACTTCTCAGGCTGTATCCACGCGTACCCCCTTTTGATCGCCAGCGGTTCAATTTATTTTTAATGAGTTATATACACTTGTGTTGATAAAAAAAATCGACAATTTTTTTATTGCATTTTCTTAAAATACATACTTTTAAGATTATTTTTTCCAAACTGCATAGAGATCTACGCACTAGAACCTAAGTTACAGCTATCAACAGCGCGCTACCTACAAGTATTCGAAACTTTAAACGCGATTATCTTGGAAAGTGACTTTTCAAAAAGGGCCATTGCGGTATCCACGATTTCTCAAAAACCATGTCACCTATTAATATAATTTTTTTCAGACTACTTTGTAACAATATTATCTTATACTTGGACGAAAGAATTCCCATTTAAAAGAAAACTTTTTTTTGGACTGAAAAAACTGAATTTTCAGACTCCTAAAGATCGATTTTTTTAGAAAATTCTCCATCATTTTTGCAAAAATACTTATTTTGACAAATCCTTCGTCCAAGTAGAGAAGAGTTATATAAACTAAAGAAAGCTCTGGGTTAGATTGATTGCAGTTGATCCATTTTCGACCTATTATGGTCGAAAATGTTTCAAACACCCGCGAAGGGTGTTTGAAAAAAGTTGTTTTGGCTCATCTGGCGTAGTGTCTACAAATGTCAATATTTTTCAGTCCAATTTGGGATAAAATATCTTGAAACATGCACAAATAAATGCGTACTGGTTTGTTCTTAAAAAATTTACCGTCTTTTCCAAAAAAATTCGTGAAAAAACCTTTTTTTTTCTAATAATAAGTGTATATAACCCCTTAAGGGGTTAGTACCAAAGTTTTCATCTTTTTCTATAAGAATTTTTTTTTTATCAAATTAAAATTTATATTACAGATCCTAACTTTTCACACATGATTATAGATATAAAACACTATTACAAAATTTTTTTTTTAATAATAAATCTGACTGGTATGGCTGCCGGAAGTTACCCATTTTAAAAACTTGCGTTCATGATTCAGAAAAACTATTAAACCGATCGGGCTGAAATTTGGATATGTTATTCTTAATATATGTCGCTATAATTGAAATATAAAATAATTGAAATCCGAAAAAAAATAAATACAAAATGGCCGACTTGAAAAATTTTCACCTTTTTTAACCGTAAATTGTTTTTAAAAAAGGGTTAAATATTAATCAATAATTATGATTTTGGTTCATGCCTATAACGACATATGTGTAGAATAACATATCCAAATTTCAGCCCGATCTGTCCAATAGTTTTTTTCTGAATCATGCACGCCAGGTTAAAAAACATTGTTTTGAGAAAAACGTGTTTAGTTTTTTATCTAAAATACAGGGTGATCCATTCTAATCTATAATTATCTTCTAAAATACTTTATTTACGAAAAAATGGTTTAGACAACAGTTTACCAGGATCGAGAGGGCCATTTAACTGTACAATCAATTTTGACCTTGAGTTCAATTTTCAAGGTCATTTGCTTCAAACGCGCGCCAAATGCACGTTCTGCGCGTTCGAGATGTTTACGTTGTTTTGCGTTTTTTGATCTGTTCTCGATATTTATTTATTTGAAGAATTTGCACTTTTTAGAATATAAATTTTTCAAAAATGTTCTTTGGTACTAACCCCTTAAGACATTTTGTTTCATTATAACTCAGTGTAATTCCGGTTGGAAATAACCCTATTTGCATCGTTCGACCATAAAATGATATTTTTTGCTATTTAATAAAGTTTCTCATTAATAAAATAAAAAAAAAATAAAAATAAAAAACAATTATAAATAAAATTAAAGTAAAAAATTATTGCAAAAGATACAAGTAACTCAGATAATTTTAATAGTCGACTCATAAAATTTTTCAAAACGAAAAAAGTAAACCAAAAAACCAAAATACTTACCTCCTGTCGAACCTTTGGTGAACATTTTTTTAACAATCGCAGTTTTCTCAAGATAGGCACTAGCATCGGCAATCGCGTAGCAAAGTCGTCGAAATTCTCGAAACATATCATCCCTCATTGGCAGTTTCTCATATTCTGTCTTGTATGCAGTTTTTTCGTTATTATCCTTTGTAACATTCAAACTTGTTGACGCGCAAAAATCCTTTTTTGAAGTATTTTCTTTCGAATCTGATGTTTCAAGCTCGGGTTTTGTAAGAATCTTTAGCTTCTTTTCTTTAGGGGATTTTTTTGCCATTTTGAGTCCGTTAAATGACGCTGCAAATAAATAGTATATTATGCATCAAGGAATACATACAGGTGTTTTTTGTCGAGAGTGACGTATGCAGAACGACGTATGCGCCCCGAGAGCGAAGACGAGGTTTGCATACGTTGCGCAAGACAAAAACGCCTGTATTCCTAGTTGCATACGATATTTTCTTCAAAAAGTGCACGAAACCACGTGTTTTCGAGCGTGTAAAGCGAGCTGAAAGTTGCTGTTTCCAGAGGTTAAAATAGCGCGACTACAAGATTCTCTACCAGAGGCAGTACTGTTGCGAGTTTTTTTTACCTCCAGCTGGAGTTTTTTTCCCCTGTTAGGAGTTTTTTCCCCCGTTTATTTCACTGCTCTTGAAACAGCAACTTTCAGCTCGCTTCACACGCTCGAAAACACGTGGTTTTCGTCCACATGTTAAAGAAAAAATTATATTAGTTTATCGAAAAGAAGAAAAAAAGAATAGTTCAAGTTCAATTGATATTTAATTATTATTTTTTTAAAGGTTTCAACTCTGAAAGTAAAATGTAATTTGAAAGAACCTTCGAAGCGAGAGAAGAAATATTTCAAGAAAGCTCTTTTTTTCATCATTTTTACTTAGAGTTTTTGGATACGGTCGATTATCTAGTAATTGGACAAATGCTTACAAGTCAAGAGGATCTTCACCCTATAAGGAAGCCGCCAATATATCAGGATTTAAGCATATTAATTATTCAAACTTCGTATTAGTCACTATTTCTCAAGAATTACCCAGCCCCGAAAAAATAAATCAGAATCAATTAAAAATTAAAGTATTTTATCTAAAACTAATCAACTCAATCTAATAAATGAGAAAATCTTCCATTATAATTAGTATAAAGTCTTATTACATAGAAAAAATAGGATTTCAATTTTGTTTCAGTTAATTTTTATATACGTTCATTTGAACTCAAAAATGAACTGTTTTCATTACGGCAAGTGACAGAAGTCAATTAAAATGTCACCTTGGCGGCTATAGATACATTTTTGTTAATGTAGTCTTGTTTAGAACAGTCTAGATGATGAAAATTACTTTTTCTAACGTTTACTTATCAATACAATAAAATGCAGCAATTTTTAAAAATCTCAAATAACAAAACAATATGATAATTTTATTAAACTAGAAAGTCATACGTACACAACTTTATAAAATTTTATGTTAAAATATCTTAATCTTCAATAATTTGATTTTAATTTTAAAAAATCAATCATAAAAATGGCATCTATAAGCCGTTTTTAAGACCGGATTATTTTTAAGATTAAAATAAAATTATTCATTATTAAGATTCGAAGAACTCAAGAGATTTAAAACGGTTTTAGAATATTGCCAAAAACTTTGGAGGATTCAAAATGTTTAAAAAAATTACAATAAATTTTAAGCGATCTCAATGGATTTCACAAGACTTCACAAATTACACAAATTTTCAGGATATTTTCCAGAGATTTAACAGGTTTTCGAAAGTTCAAAAACATTTTTTATGTTTTGAAATTCTACAAAATCACTTGAAATTTCAGGAAATTGCTTTAAATTCCTGAAACTCATTTCAGATATGATGATACCTTTAAACTCTACTGAAAATCCTTAGATTCTTTGAGATTCTTTTAAAATCTTAAAAAATATTCTGAAATCCTATAACATGATGACATCTTTTATTGAAATTTTGAGAAACCTTGTGAAATCCCTTTAAATTCCGTAAAATCTTTGAAATGTTGTGAAATCTCTGGAAAATCTTAAAATTTTCGAGTTCTTTTTTAATCTTTTACAAATCTTTATTATCATTTAAAACCCGTAATTTAAAATTACTTTAAATGATGTGAAATCCCTCGTAATCCCTTTAAATTTTTTAATATCACTTAAATTAAACTAAAATAATTAGCAATATCTTATAATTATAAACAATTCAAGTATCGCTCGTTATGTACTTGAATTGCGTTCAATATTCGATTGAATACAGTTAATTTTTTACGTTCTCATTAGAGAGAATGTATTAGATTTGTGTAATATTTGACCCCCCCCCCACTTTTTGTCAAATGTCCACGTTTTGTAACCGTCTGAACCCAAAAAACATGTTTTTACGAATGTGTCTGTCTGTCTTTCTGTGTCTAGATTTTTAGTTTTTGGGCATGAAAACTTTCGAAAGAATTGACCGACTTGATTGACCTTTGGTATACTCTTTTAGTGGCCCATTTCTGGTTCCAAATGCAACTAATTTTTACTGCGTGGAGAATTTTATTTTAGTATAATTTAAATTCATAAACCCGGAAAAGCATGTGAAAATATACCTATCTTCAAATAAATTTGAATAGATAATCCACTTTCTAAGAATAAATCTCTTTGATCATAATGTAAATGTCACACATTTCCATGCTAGAATGTGTAACTAGGTTACCTTTAACAAGCACAGAAAATCAGACTCGATGGCGGCGGCATCTCTTTCACCGGCATCGAGTTCTCCGAATGCAAATATATTAGAAATCTTACTATAGTCACAAATAACTCTATTTTAAAAATAAAAATTAAACCATATACCTATATAAAAAATTATTTTTTAAGTAATTTATCTATCGAGTTTTATTCGAAACCGTTTTTAAAATTAAAAATATTTTTGTTGGAAATTATTTTGAAATCAAAATTTATTAAAATATCAGTCCGTCAAAGACTTTTCAAAATTAATTTAGAATAAAATGTATTTACTGTTTTTATTAAATTCCTCAAGCTTTTCAAGGACAAGATCTTTCTCCTCTTGTCCAAGTTCATCCCAACCACTTATATCTTCTTCAGGATCATCAATTCTTTTCGTTGTCGCTCTTTGTTTGATAAAGACGTCGAATAAGCAAGTCAAATGATGCCAGCATTTCATTGTCCCATCGCCAAATGGATTTTTCGTAATTTTCGCAATTCTCATATTGTCTTTGTCTATTGGACATTTGCACTTTTTGCATTTTGCCCTTCCTGTTTTCGCTCTCTCGATTGCAAAAGGCTTCTCTTCACCCTCTTGCTGATCATCTGACATTATCTGTAATCAAAAATTCAAAAATTAAGGTCCAATAACGTAATTAAAAGAAAATTATTTATCTTGTCCAGTCATGAATTTATGTTAACTGTTAAATTAAAAATCCAACGTATTCAGGAGATCAAGGCAGATGAAAATAATGCGAAATTAACAAACACTAGTTTCAATAGAAGCAGTTTTCATTTGACTATAGTTTACAATATCAGTAAAAATTATAATTAAAAAGTAATTTAAACAAGATCTAACTGATCTCAATTTTCAGATCATTTTAACGCTTATAATAGTACATATACATATATTATGGGGGCACATGAATAATTCAATTTTCAATCATTTTTATTTTATCTATATTTGTACGAGCGAATAGCAATTTTCTATAAATTTTATTTATTATAATTTTTTATTTTAATTTATTTAATTCTCATACTTCTGAATATAAATTTGATATCATTTTTATTTTTCCTAATTGTTATGTGCCTCTGACTGCTCAGAAATCTAGGCTCTGACGTAAATTAAATTTTATAGATGCAAACACCTTAATTGTTTGCAAATCGAAAATAAGACTTTTTAAAAGAAAATTACAGTTGTACATCACATTGTCTTCAGATTCTCGAGTATTATTCTTAAATTGAGACAAAGACATCTTTATAGCTTTCAACTTAGCAGGAAGGTACAATGTAGATACTAATTCAGGGGAAAGATTCTGAGAAAAACGAATAATTTATTTAACCCATAAGAATATCTTTAAGGATATAATTAAAGTATACTGTAACGATCAGGCACTTTATCTAAAGGCAATTCGTCTTGTATTCATTATTAAATCATACAAACGAACACAGTTACGTAAACATTACTTAGCCCATTAGAGTAAAAATGAGATTCTCGTTATTTTAGTACATAAATAATTTACTAATTGATTTCTTTAGAAATTATTTTTAAAAAAATCTCATCAATACTGAACCAATCTTGGCAGCCAAAGATCTGGCAGAGCATTGGCATTTCAAATTTGTCAAGCTTCCGCCGAAACTTGAAAGTCAGTATTACTCTGGTCCAGTTCTCCAGTTACGAATGTAGAAATGACTATGTCAAAACAAGTTAGAAGTATTAGCGATAGAGAGTCTGGCCCAACAATGGCACTTTACTCGGCTGAAAGTTGGCATTATTTTGGCAAACCAAGTTGGAAGTGAAAAAGCTATGCAGAGTCCGACCCAGTAACGGCCTATTAAAATTGGAATTACACCATCAAACTACGTTAGAAGTAGAAAAATCAAAGTCTGGACCAGCCATGGCACTTTAACTTTACTGAGTCGAAAATCGGTAATATTTGATATATGTATATACACCCCTATTCATGACTATCGTTTTTCATTATTTAAAAGGCTTGGAAATCAGAATTTCCGTATCTTGAAAACGGACCGGCCAACCTATTCTTGGAATTAGAAGGTTTTTATCTAGAAGGTAAATTAAGGGAGATAGTGCCATCGAGAATTATTTCTCAGTATATTTACATAAATAGAAAATAATAATTTAAGATATTTGTACCATCGAGAACTATTTCTCAGTATTGAACTGTAATATAATTTAATTTAAGAGAATATGTATTTCGTGAAATATTCCTTTCCGAGAAATATTCCAACATCCTTAGCGCGTCGTTCACAATTGCGGTAAGTCGAAGGGTACTTACTGACTTCGTCAGTGACCTTAGACCAATTCTCTCGCGATCGCGTCCCTTCGCGTTCCTGACGTGATTTCAGGTTTCGTGAATCTTGTTCGGTGGTCGACAATGCGTTTTTCTCAGTACTCGCGATTAAATTAGAAAAGATCTTACATCATATTCCGAAAATTCATGTGGTAAGTCAAAAAGCCAGAGCCTGACCCAGTAACGGCCTTTCACAGGACCAAAAGTCGGAAAAAAAATTGTAATTAAAGAAAACATTAATTCGGCACTAATTTTTGATTAAATATTCTCGAGATAATTTAATCTCTGTATGTGAATCAGTATATCGTGAAAAAAATGTGGGACGACCATCTCCTGAGTAAGAGTACACACAAAAAAGAGTTTTCGAGTAAATAGCACAAATTACTATTTTTCTGACAAAAATCGATACAAATGTTAAAAACTACTATTTTTATTTTGAATTTACCACTTACTCGTTTTTACTATATAAATGATAACATTTATATAGTAAATTTGATTTTGATTTTGGCATTTTGATTTTTTGCCACTTTCTCAAGATTACTATTCAAATCATAATTCTAAGCCAATAAAATAGCTGAGATTACCATTTACATAAAGTAATAAAATATGTCAAGTAATAACAACTACTTTTCTTAGCAGTTTTGACTAAATCGAGTGGTAAAAATTACTATTTGAAAATCGAAATCTCCAGCAATACTTTTAAATAGTAAGGGCCAACTCGAAGACGAGTCAAAAAGTACCATTTAGAAATAGTAAAATGGTATTTCAGCGAAAAACTTGACTGAGATTTTGTTCATGAAATCCAAGCGGTTAAAAAGCTCAGTCGTTTAGTGCTTGCGTATTAGGTCTTAGGATATTTAGGTCGGTAGTTCGAATCCCCAGCGAGTGCGAAATTTTTAAGCGTTTGGGCATTTGATATCGAGTTATATTGTACAATTTTCTTTTTTGGTGTAATATGATTTAGGTTAACATGCTAGGGACTTTAATGTGATTCTGATGATATCGCACTTGAATTGTATTAAAAATACACAAAACATTTGTCATATAATGAGAATGTAAAAATTACGATTACTATGAAATAAAATAATTTCCAAGGAAAGAAAATTACCCTTACCATTTTCGTACTGAATATTGGTATCAATCGATAGATCTTTTTATCTAAAAATGTATGTATCTAGTGAAGAAAATTAAATAATTAAAAAGAGATATTTACATTAGCCATTTTGCCGGACACCAGTAAAAAAATTCTACTCTACGTCCAATGTTGTAATAATAATAATAATAATAATAATAATAAAAATAATAATGAGTTAACTCGTTTGATAAACGGGTGCTGGCTTATCATGAACTTAGTATTTATTAAGCTGTTGATGTCACGGGCGACCAATGAAAAATCGTGACCTCAACTCGTGTCTACTTTCTGATTGGTTTACGACGATTAATTAAGAAATAATAGTTGTCTCCAGCTAATTTTAAGTGTGCTCTCATTCTCATCAATGAATGTGCCTTAACTACGCAGCTCAAATCACAGAACAACAAATTTTCATCTTTGTTATGACGCATTCCACAAAACAAAAAAAATTAAGAAACTCCTGATTAATTTATAATTAATCTGTTTTTCAAAATGCATATCGGAATACGTGGATAAATTTCCTTTCCTTTCTCAAAATCAATTATTCAGAAAATATCCTTTTGATCCTCTAACATATAACTAACAAAATTAATTAATTATTGACACATATCTCTTGTAAAGAATTGATAATTTCCAAGTTTATCAAAACAAAATCTATTATGGAATCAAATTCTCTCTGGGAAGAATTGAAAAAGATTTTTTTGAGAGAAATGGATACAAAAGTGAAAAATTAAAGAAAATTTCTTCTTCAAAGGAAAAAAAACTTGGGAGTCACTGGCAGTAGATTAAATCGCAAGCCTGACTGCACATTGACTTGAACTACTTGAAACAGTTGGTTACGAAATTTTTAATTTTCTTAGCAAAGAAATTATCAAAAATTTGTTTCACGCCTTTTACGAGGGCATCTTATCTTGAAAAGATAGACACTTATTGCTTTTATTTCCAACTAGAAATAATTAATTATAAAAATTTATTCGAAGAAAGAGACTCATTTCTGCGTCTTGATATGAAGGAGAATGGAAACATTTCTGATCATTACAAAAGATCCAAAAGAAATGATTTCCAAAATATGAATATTATGTCCAATATGATATTAAGTCAGATTTGAATTTAAATCTTTGCTTAACTGAGACTATTTTTTTTGTTTTCTTTTTTCTTTTCTTCTAGAGCAATAAAAATCACAAAACTTTCACAACCGAAAAAATTGGACACATTCTCGTAGGATTAACGATCCAGTATCGAATATTCGCAGAAGCAAATACCTTATCAGATTGAATCTACGAACGGTTGTTAAAAGATTAGGTATAAGGTTCAATCAGATGCACACTTGCTCCACAATTTATATTCCTTGCAGTCATCTGACTGAAAGATGGTAAAATATCTATGATTTGTTAACTTTTCACTGCTATAAAGCTTTTTATAACAATACAATTCACGACTCTCATATAAAATACGGTTTGAAAATTGATCCCTCGAAAACTAGATAACAAAGTTACCTGCCAGAAAAACGTGCGGAAAAACAAACTCTAAATTCCTCATGCAGCACTTAACATGGGGAAAAATTCCGTCCAAATGTACGTAATTTTTTTAGATTTCACCAGAAAAAGTTGTCTCTGTGCAATTATGATCTCTAGAATATTTAGAAAAAATAAATTTAAACGAAAACATTTTTTTTCTAAAAATTAAAAAAATAGCGTGTTCCGTACAGAGTTTTATGCTTTGTTTGTAAAATATTTCAAATACGAAAAACGCGCGCTCAAGCGCGCGATTGGACTCGTAATTTAAAAACTGTGAAATAATCTAAGACTATTCCTTAATTATTTTTGTGGATAAAAAATTTTACAATTCTGAAATTGATTTTCGAGCCATTTGAATTTTATAGTTTCTGATGATTTTATATTTAAAAGTGGTGGGGAATATGAAGAAGTTTTTGACTAATAAGAATTATTTATTTGTACAATCCAAATATAAGATTCTTACACACAATGCAAATAGATAAATTATACAAAAAACCCTACAAAAACACTCATTTGAAGTTGTTTGAGAGATTTTATCAACAAGGCATCGAAAAACGTGGTTTCGAGAAAAACGCGTTTGAGTGCTGCGGCGCGGGTAGTAAAAAGATAGAATCTTCAGCATTGAAATAGAAATAAAAAAAATCTATCCGCTTACGCGGGCACATTCTCATACACACGTCGCGCTTCGCGCTCCGTGTTGCGCGCTTCGCACGCTTGCACCTATTTTTATTTAAATTACTACAAAATGGAATGGAATGCAAACGAAAACTAATTTACTTAAGGTTCTATCGACCTTAAGGGCGTTGGATAAACGGACTTGGAAATCCGTGAAAATAGAAATTTTCAGAAATGATTCTAAGTTCGATCTTGCGTGAGCGCAATCGACCAGCGCTAAGTACAAAAAGTATCTGCTGCCGGTCTGCGTATATTTACGGCGCTATCTGCTTATTTTCCTTCTCAATCCTGTCAATCTCTCATACTCGTGTTTTGGAGATTTAGAATACAAATGACAGCTTTGTTTCGAAATGAATCGCGAATTTCGTGTTGGAATTTCAAAGAAGATGCAATTCAAAACTCGACTGTTTGCCGGTTTTTTTGATTAGTGTCGGTGTTGTGCCTAAAAAAATATGAAATACTTGAGTTGGTCGGGCACTTCGTGTCACACTTACGGGACTCGTCTGCTATGTCTGCATATGTTCCGTTCTAACAAAATATTCATTTTCTCATCAAAGCTGGAAAGGAATTGCATTTTTATATGACCCAGGACTACTCAGGACCCAACATATTTGGTAAGTTATCCCCACATATCTCATAAAATCTTTTTCTAAATTAAATACGCTCACGCAAGATCGGACTTAGAATCATTTCTGAAAATTTCTATTTTTCACGGATTTCCAAGTCCGTTTATCCAACGCCCATAAGGAGTACATTCTCATCAGGGCACTCGCGCTTGGCGCTCGGCTCTGTTTAACAATATTTTTCATGATTACAACGAAAACTACTCATCTTATTGAAAAATGCCTCAAGGAGAACTTGTAAATATTTTTAAGGCCAATAATTATGTTTCTTATTATTTTCTCTGTTTCTCGCGTTATTTGGCTCAAAATTTGAATTTTAGATTTTTTAAGGAAATTCAAAAAGAAACATGTTTCATCTTTAGACTTTTTTTCATATCGTGCGTTGTTTGGCTTCTAATTCAAGTTTTATTTCATTTTTTTGGATTTTCAAAATATTATAAGTCTTTCAATTTTTTTTTATCCAAAAAAGTCATTAAGAAAAATTGTTCGTCTTTTTGAGTACTACGAACATCTGTCATTAGAATTTTTAAATTTTAAAAAAAGTGGTTTCAAAAATTTTCAAAATGCTTCAACTTTTTAAATTTTTATCCAAAATGGCTGACCAACGAACTTGACCTTCATTGTAGGACACTAAAAGAGTATACCAAAAGACAATCCATTCGGTCAATTCTTACGAAAGTTATTGTGCTCACAAACTAAAAATCTACACACACAGACAGACAGACAGACACATTCGTAAAAACATGTTTTTCGGGTTCAGAGGGTCCCAAAACGTGGACATCTGATGAAAACTGGGGGGGGGTCATATTTTGAACAAATCTAATACATTCTCTCTGATGAGAATGTAAAAATCGATATTTTGAAAATTCTAATTAGGTTAGACTCCTTAAAAAAAAAGTAATCTCACAAATTTTCAAAATTCTCTAACTTTTTGAATTTCTATTCAACATGGCTGGCTAACGAACTTTACTTGCATTTTAGAACAAAAAAATGCTTGGGAATGCGATGGAAGATTTAATACGCATGTAGGCGGGTAGGTGGAAATCCACCCTTATAACACGGTTCTACAGGTGGTAGGAGAGAGGGTGATTGAGTGAGTGAGTGGTGGAAGTTGTCGAGGTATAATAGAGGAAACTGCAGCCCTCTTTGCTCACTGTTCGAGTATCCACCATTCAAAAAAGCACCCCCAAAAAATCGTTTTCTTATCCTTCGCAATAGTTTTAAGATTTTCTAGTGTTTTGATCCCTTTAACAATTCTAAATCAATTATTTTTAATCAAAGGAACAAGAGGATCTCCGTCTAAAAATATCAGCCAATTAAGTTTTTTTTTTTTAAAAAAAAAAGGTAGGAATCCAAAACAAAGACATTCTTTTTCAAATTAATTTTTCCTAAATTAATTATAAAAAGATTATGACGTAGATGTTACTTCTGTATGATTTTGTGTAAATTTTTATATAATTTTGGTGTCATTTTACGTTGACTATTTTTAACTCTGCAAGGTCAATGCTAAAACAATGAAATTAAAGTCTAAATTTACCCACTTGAATATTTATTTTTAATTAAAAAATTAATAAATATTTCATCATATTTTTGTTGAAAGACAATTTATAGATCGTGAGATATTTTATCATTATCAAATAAAGTGTCACAAATTCGATCAGCGATTTGTGAAAATGTGCAAAATAAGTGACAATTGGTGCGTTTTCGTGCTGCTGTGACAAACAATGCTCATATTACTCATCTGCAAATGAAAATTTTGTTATATATTAGAAATTATATAAATAGTAATAAACTAATAAGTTTAGTTCACTAGAACAAAAATAAAACAGAGGTTAAAAATTATAATGATAAGCCAACGAAATGGTGTTCTCTTCTTTTTAAGTGATGATAGAAATAAATAAATTTAAAGACCTATTCTCTTTTGACCTCAATTCTAAATTTAACATACTAAAACCATCAAGTCCGAAAATGAATGAATGCGGAAGAAATTTTCTCAGATTCGTTGTGGGTAAATTTGTGAAATTTATCAAGTCTAAAAATAATGAACTGACCTATAATTTGAGGACTGATAATAGTTTTATGGAAATATGATCAGAATCACATTGTCAAAAGCATTAATAAAAGAAAAGCAAATATTTCACTGCTCTAAAAAATCTTCAATAATTCCGACTTTCACTCATGGAATCCAATTATGTAAATATTTCTAATATAATTGAAATTTTAATTCAATTAGCCAGGAATAATAGACTGAAATTTACATATGCAATGAGAATAATTTGAAACCATAAGATTGTCGTAGATTATCTCGTTACCAATATAATAACCAATCTTGCGTTACATGGGATGAAGCGATTCTGTAATTACAATGGTCAAGAAGAAAACATTATTTCTATAATAATAAACGCGAAGAGGAAAATGTGTCGTGTTAAAACTTTTCAATTCTAAATTAGACTCACGTTCTCAGGATTAAGAGTCGACTATAATCTTGCTTCTGTATTAGCTATGATTTAGACTATACAGATAATTGAGTTTATCAAGAATTCTTTCAATTTCCCTTGACAATAAAAAAAGTAACTCACTTACAAAATAGTAAACGATTAAATCGAGACGAGAAGATGACGGATCATTTTCTGAAACAAAAAGTTTGAAACAATCCGCGCGAATAATTTAGGAATAAGATTTTTTGCAATTTTCTTCAAATTTCTGCCTAGAATTGATGGCAATAGTATTTTAATAAATATTAATTAGGTCACAGTTCAAATCTTTTAGACTTTTTAAAATAAGTTACTGAAAAAAATGAGTTACTTGCAGTAATTTAAAACTTTAATTTTACAGTTACTTTGTCTTTTTTGTACAATTTTAGAAGATTTCAAGCGATTTCAAAAGATTTTATAGAAATCAAGATATTGCATGAAATTTAACAGATTCTAAGGAATTCAAAAAATTTCAAAATAATATCAAAAAGCCTTGAGTGAATTCAATAGATTATAAGAAATTTTTCAAAAGATTTAAAAAAAATTTTTTAAATAATCTTAGTTATATCTAAAGATTTCAAAGAACTGAAAAGATTTAAAGAGCGATTTCAAAAGATTTTAAGAGATATTAAAAGGATTTAAGGATTTTAAAAGACATCAGGGTTTGAAGGGATTTCTGCAAATCTCAGAAGATTTAAAGAGATTTAACAGATTTTATTGAATCCAAAGACAGTTTTTGTTTTCAAATTACTTGAAAATCTTGGAATTATTTTGAATTCTTTTGTCGATTTCTTAAAAATGACTTAAAAGCTCTTGAAAATCCTTGAGTTCATTAAAAATGTTTAGTATTGTAGAAAATCTCTTTAAATTGGGGAAGCCGGGGCAATGCGGTATAAAAGATTTTTTAACGCGGCATTTGACCTCAATCAATCGATATTTTCATAAATATGTTCTTTAGTAGTGCTTATGTTATTTCCGGACTATCCCGTGCAGAAATTGCCCAACTTGTTTCCAAGTTCTGATCTGGGCCCGATCGGATTTTCCACACGTGGCCGTAAGAGGGCAGATGGTGTGGCTCCGGACGGAACCACGTCGGACTAAGTAAAATTAGGTTTGACGCGTTTGACAGGTCAACTTTTGCGTTAGTTGGATATAATAAATTATTATTATAAATAATAATAATGATTATTATAAGGGGCTGTTCAAGTATTACGTAAGCACTTTTAAGATCATTTTCAACCCTCCCTCCCATTTCTGTAATTTATTCTTTTATATATATAATAATCACTCTATTAATTTAAAATATGACATCAAATTTTTAACAAAACAAATAAAAATTATTTTTCAAAGCAGTCAGATGTGCAGTAAGCGACAAGAATTAAACTTTTTTTGGGGGGAAGAGAAATCTTCCGTAAGATTTAAATTTACCCCCCTCCCTCCCTATGATAAAAACAATAAGAAATTTACTAGTCCACCCCTTTATAATAATTATTATTATAAATAATATAATCAACAGTTCGCATGTTTAAAATAATCGCATTCACCGAAGAAAGGATATTCTAATATTAAGAATATCATATTCTTAATATATCCTTAATAAAATGTGGGACCACCATCTCGAAGCTTAGGGTAATGGTTAAGTAGCTTGACTCGTGTCCCGTAGGTTCGTGCGTTCGATTCCCCCAGCGTTGCGTGCGAAATTTTATTTGTTAAATAAGCGTTTAACAAATCTACAAATAACGATTAGCTATAAGAATATCCATAATATAACTTTAAATAAACCATATTCTTAATTAATAATTGTCTTTTAAGACAAACAACAGGCCAAGAATATATTCTTAACGAAAGAGAGAATATTTATTATTATTTTACTCTCTGCTTTTTACAGACCTTCTTTAATAGAATAAAATTTTAATTTTTAAACTAACAATTTTTTGTTTATTTACAAAATATTATTCACTATTTTCAGAAATAAAAAAGTAGAAGGGGCCAGATATGGGCCAGACCAGGCCCACATTTTTAGACGCCAGATCTGGGCCCGATCGGGTAGGGCGTTTCATTTCCGGTGTGGCGCTAGACAGATTACCCCATCGGGGCCACATTTTTCCCGATCGGGGCCACATCAGCGCCCTAGCAAAATTTCTGCACGGGATAGTATGATTTCCATTGTTTGTTCTCGAATAACGCGAGGTTCACGCGTCGCAGGAAAGCGTACGTTTCTTGATTTTTCAATGCAAATAAATTATAGTTTAATTAATTATTAATTAAATAGCTCTAGTATCACGTTGTAGTCTGCACCATTACCTTTTATTAAGTGTTTTTGTTGCTTATTTTTTTAAGAATTTTAATGTTCACGCGGGACCTGGGGGCAAAGTGGGTGGGATAAAGCGGTATACTGAAAATATACTAAAAATACTAAATATATACTAAAAAAGTCAGACAGCTAAAAAAACCATCATTGATTCAATGAGCACCGTTTCGAGAAAACCCATCCCACACGCGAGCAAGAACAAAAATCTTAAATTATATTATACTTTGAGGATGTGCTGGGAGATGAAAGCTATGTTTAAAATATTTTTTATACTTTTCTATAGTACTTATAAATAAATAAATTACTGAGTTAAAAAACATATTTTTAAATGTATATTACTATCCATACCGCTTTGCCAACTTTTTTATTACAGGATTTCTTTTCAATAACTACTATGCTGTAAACAGAAATTTCAAAAATTTAGTAATTAATTCGAGCGTGATATAAGAAAAAAAGAACGAGATCGATATTTTTTCTCGACTAGCAAGAAAAAATATTTATCTTGTCTTGACAGTGAAAGTGACATCATCAAGACTTAAGATTTCGAGCAAGATCAAGATTATGTCGCAAAAATTATTTATTTTTTTATTTTTTTAATCATACAGAATTTCTATTTACTTGTTTCGATTTTTTGTGGTTCGGCTCTTATTTTTCTCTTGTAAAGTATAAAAAGAAAATTTAAAAAGTAAAAATAACTAAGTTGTTGAAAATGTATATTTGGAAATTGGAAAGAAGCAAGAATCTTGCTCGCTTGATCTGTACTTTTCTTGACAATTTTAAGATATGTACCTATTCAAAAGTTTCAAGACTTGAAAAGCTGACCAGGCAAGAATCGACAAGTTCTTGTCTTGCCGTGCATCACTATAAAAAATTGCACACAATGGAAGAACAAATGAATTTGTTGCTCACTTGCCAAAACATATCGCGTAATATACTTGTACTTTTCATTTTAACTGACATATTTATCTTCAGTTTATCAAAGAAGCTAACTGTAATTTTCCAATTACGTTTCAGCGTTCTTAAGCTACAAGGGAATGAAGGGAAGAATTTACGATAATAGGACAGGCCTGTGTCTTCTGGCACTTTTGGTCTCCTTTTTCCTTGACAGTCATCTAGTCATCGCTGCACCAGAAACCGCACCGAATGATAATGGAATCATTTACACAGACAGTTTCATTGAAGATTCGGAAGAAATGGTAAGTTTTATATATTTGCTTTTTTATCAAGAAAATTGTTCTTTTAGTATTTTAAATTAACAAATTGAGTTGGCAATTTGAATTGTTCAATTCATAATTATTAATGAAATATCTAATAAGCTGAAAAAAACTTTATAATCGCCATAAAAAAAAATAGAGAAAGCTTAAAATAGACAAAAGAATACAAAATTAACTTTGGCCTGTGGTCAAAATCAAGGTTTAAAAAATTAATGAAGGCTTCTTTTTAAAGGTTCTGCTCAATAGGTTGAGGAGTATAGTGAGGCGTAAACAGGAAACAATTGAGCAGGAAAGAGAATTGACGGAAGAGGAAATCGCCATTCAGGCGATACTCGATGCCAAAGCTCGAAGTCAAAGAGACCCACAAACATTAGGAGAAGACTTTTCCATCGAGGATTCTGAAACACTTCCTGTTCCAAGTGCCATATTTAATCGTAGTCCTCAACACACGGGAAAACGAACCAGCTGTGAGTATTTTCTTTTTTTACTGCATTTAATCATAGCAAAAAAAAATATAGGAGTGCAAAATCCTATCATAAAGTTCTCTAAAATTGAAATCATTTCTTGCTCTAAACTGTAAGAAGAACAATATTGAAATTGGCTGTCACAAAATATCCTATAGGTATATAATTATTTATAATAATTCGCATCCCTACATTCATTTCGCATAGTATGAAATTATTTCGTAATGATGCTTTCGATTTTGCTTATTTTTAATTTTTTAATTTTTAGTTTATTTATCTTTTTTTTTTCGAGATTGGGTTTCAAGCACTAAGTAACAGTTTGAATCATCATGTTATAAATATAATATAATAGTTACAGTAGCTTGGTGTTATAATAGTTAAATTTACATTTAAATTTAAGATTAAAAAACAGCAAACTGTAATTTTATAAATAGATAATGAATATGAGTTGTTAACATGGCTTAATTCTGAAACGACCCACGATAAACAAATAAGGTGCCACAAAAATCGATAAACTGAACTGTAATGACCAATAAATTGTATAAAATCCCTATCAAAGTTTTATAGAATCCTATTAAAATTTAAATTTTGTAAAACCACTTTATATTCCTTAAAATCACAAAAAACATAAAAAAAATTACTTAAAATTTTTCGAAATGTTATAAAATCCCTAAATATTTTCAAAAATTCAAATAACTTTCGTAATATCCCTTAAAATTACTTAACCCTCAGTTATCACACTATTTTAGTGGGTATTTTTATCCCACGGGGGTCAAAAATACCCAGTGCGTATCCTCTGGACTTAGGATCTCGACTACAAATTGGACAATTAAATGCGATGGAATCTAGAAGTAAAAATTGACAACAAACTGTCAAAATTTGTGGAAAGATACAAATCTATCAGATGGATTTGAAAGTTCGTTTTTAAAAGCAAAAGAGGGTAAATTTAAAGTTTTTTAATAGTAAAAAAGGAAAGAAGAAATAAACAAACTATGCTAGCTTACCAGTTTTTCAAAAAAATAACTTTTGTAGTCCCAAAAGAGCATGAGATTATTCCATGCAAAAAAGGAAAGACATTTGAACTTCCTATCCATATCCGCTATTTTTCTGATAATGATCCTAAAGGTAACTTTGAGAATTTGTATGACGATTGCAAAAATACAAAAGTGTGTCTTCGTGGAACTAGACTATTTTCATATATTTTGAGGGTGGCTAAATCCAAATTCAAGGTCCACTTGACCGCAGCATGTCACGATCAAGGACATTTGAAGGTCAAATCAAGTCATTTGCGAGGCGATAGAACCATAGTATTTCTATGGTTTTGAGGGTTGCTGATTCTAAATCCAATCTCAGAATTGCTCCAAGACCATCCCGATCACAAGTGATATATGTGCATAATTCGTGAAATTTCTGTTCAGGCATATATCGAATCAGCCATACATTACCTTCATAAAGATGACAGTACTCCAAGATGCAGACAATATTTTGGGATATTCTAAAAATTCACACTGTTCTGCTTTTGTAACGAACCCTTCTGTCTTCAAAAGATCTGTGTAATGGATTTCTCTTCCTCTTTTATGTTTTTAGTTTGTTGTCCCTCTTAAGCATCCAACAAAAATCTGCCATCATGTTTACATCTCACTTTTCTTGATACCGAAATTCCATTTCCTTAATATCTTGATGAAACTGTTCACCCTGATTTTCACTGTAGTCTCTGAGATTTTCTAAGAAGTAATCAAGATGAAAATGTAGAAAATTTAATTTTAAATTCATCAAACAACACCGCTTCTTTAAGTTTTTCAATAAATCTTCAACTAAAGTTTCGTAATTTTCATACTTCTAATTTCCTAAGAAATTCTCGGAGACTTTTTGGAATCTTGACCATGCATCCATCTCTTCAGGATTCATTTTTGCGACAAATTTTTCATCTCTGATCAAAGTGCGAATTTGAGGACCATCGAAAATACCTTCTTTTTTTCCTAGCTGAAAAATTGACTGAGATATTGCAAAAAAAAACTCGCCAACACTCAAAATGTCCCACCTTGCCCAACCTTGGGTTCTAGGGGTCTGAAAATCTAGTAAAAAGTGTTTCTATACATGCCGAATATCAGGTTGTATTTAGTTATAGAGGTTCTCTAGAAGGCAGATTTGACTATCTTATCCGGCTAGACCCTTTCTATAAAGTCAAGAAAACACAGCATTTTAATCATAATTAGGAAAAAAATATCTTCGATATAATTGCATCAATCGATAGATAATACATGGTTTTATAGTAAAATTTTTCTCTCGAATTTTTAAAACAAATATTTTCCTGGAAAATTGCACATTTTCAAACGAGATTCAAACGCGCCAAAATCATAGCGCGCAGCTAGCAGAAGGCCCTGTGACGTCACGTTCATAAAACTCGGATACTTTAACATACGATTTGATAGACTCGCAAGTTTAAATAGATTGTTTTTACTAATTTATTGTACAATGAGCGAAAATAAATGCAAGTAGCAACAAAACTAAAGGTTAAAAAACGAGGTGCGATCGATTCGTATCGGCTGTTCTTTCGGCATCTCTTTAATCTCCTTTGATAGAAAGAGATGCCGAAAGAACAGTCGATCTGAATCGATCGCACCTCGTTCTCTAACTCACATGGTAGAAAGAGAGATCCGTTCGAATTTATGCACCGAATCCCACTGCTGGCCCCCTTCCCAAGCCTATATAGAAATGGCGCCACTTTTCAAAACTCTGCGGGTCATTTTAACCCCCCCTCCCCCCCCCATCCTGGGTTAACTGAGAGTTAAAATATACTAAAATATTGTTAAATCCTTTAAAATGTCATTGAATTTCTTTAAATACTTTGAAATTCTTTAAAATGCCAGAAAATCTCAATATATTTTGAAAACTTCCTTTAAATTCTTGAAAAATTTTGTTTTTAATTTAATGTAATTAAATGTACTTGTCTTAAAATTTAAAAAAACACTTATTGCATAAAAGATTGTTGAATTTTAAACGGGAATCATGTAATAATGTTATATATTTTTTATATTTTCATATTAGTAATTACGAGAGTAAACGAGCGCTCCGCGCACATTTGCTACAATATTTATTTAAGATTTAAGATTTCCGCATCACGTGCCATATTCAATATACGCCGCGTCATCACTTTCATCTGACCAATAACGAAAGAGCGTTACGTTACTAATGATCTTTTTATAATAGGATCCATGCAACATGCAGAAAAAAAATCTGTAGAATCTACAGATTTAATCTGCTGAAATAGGGACAACAGATTATTTCTGTAGATTCAACAGAAAGTTTTTGTAGGATTTACAGATAAAATCTATTGTATTTACAAAAAAAATCTGTAAACTTGTAAAATTTACAAAATTTTTTGTACTTTCAAACATAAAAATAAATGCCTTAATAACAATTAATAATTATTAATTGTAATAATAATTAATAATAATTAGAAAAATGGTTTATTCATATGTATATACTTATAATTAATCGATATTTATGAATTTTAACATATACATATATATATATATATACAAGGGGGGCGCAGCCCCCCTGCGCACTTCGCGCGCCTACCCCCCATCAAAGTTTTGATAAATTCTTTGATTTATAAGCTTTTGATTGAGGTCTTACAGGCGTTTTATGGTAGTCTTATAATGGTCTTATGGATTCCTATGGGGATCAGAACCCTAACTTAAGCCTTAACTTTACCTAAACTTTATGGGATCTTATATAAGTCTTATGAGATTTTAATAAACGTTTTATGGGAATTTTATGTTATTTTTATTGGGTCCTTTTGGGGGTTATATGGGATCCTATTTTGTCTTATGGTGGTCTTATGGGGTTTTATAGTAGTCTTATAGTAGTCTCTTTGGTCCTATGGGGTTGAGACCCTAACCTAACCTAACGTAATCTTCTGAGATTATCAGGGACTTTTTATTTAACGCTCGTATAATATTATTAGCATGAAATAACTTGTTTGCAGTAAATTTGTCAAATAAAATGAGAATTTTTTTGGAAATATACTACTCGTGCATCTGGATAAACTAAAATTGCACGGCAAATGTTGAGTGCGTTAAAACCAGGCATTTCAAGACTGAGAATGGATATCGAAATAGGATAAGGATAAGCATTTTTCAATCCCACCGGAAATTTTGTATGCATGCATGAGTGGGCAGAAAACGATGCATCAATTATTTAAAATCAGAATTTGTCGGAAAGTTGGCATATAATTTCTGCTTCACTTATTTACGACGATATATTTAATATTTATATTTGCAAGATTTTTTTTCCAAACAAGGATTAAATTGACATGCAATTTCCCATTTTTTTAAAATTATAACATGATTTTGTTTGACGGGAAAATCTTTTCTGAAATTGGAACAAATGAATCACGTAAACCTTTGAAAATCCTTATTCAACTCCCATCCAAAGGTAGTTGGCACGTGTACCTTTGCTACTTGGGAACCTTCAACCATTTATTCAACTTATGCAGACGTCGACTTTAGACTAAGCGTCTAAAGACACTTCAATTTTTATAAATCCTATTTCAGGAGGATGTTTGAATAAAATATTACAAATATTAAAGCTAAAAGATAAGGATAGAATTAAAATATTGTATATCTATATGTTTCTGAAAGTTTTAGTACTGAAATCGAATTACGTAAATCACTGATGTACCAAGAAACATTATTTTGCAATAAGCTTGATGAGTTGCAAGTACATGAAACATGATAGGCAATTGTTCCAATTGACTTTTCCAACACTTTTTATCTTGACGTCAGGATCTCAGATCAATTTGACTCTTTTGTATCACAAATAAAGAGGATGTAGTACACATTATTGATGTTTCGATTGTCTCCATCAAATTACATATGTAGTCACTCGTTCTGGCGTCAGAGAGCTGGTAGTGTCGATCACTTTATAAAGACAAAAGAAAAATAAGTTTGTGAAAAAAACATCCTCGTACCAAAATTAACTTTATAATTTCGAAAATAACTGAATTCTTATTTTCATATACTTTCAAAATATTATTCAAATTTAAACTCTGAATCACAGTTAAGTAATCTCCAATTTTTCAGAAGAGCAAATAAAACGTTCTCAAAAATTGAATTATAATATGAAAAATAGATGTGAATTCGATCTTAGGAGTTCCATTTAACTACCTATATTTATATCTTTCTGTGCTCATATTTTCTGAGAACTTTACTTGCTCATTATGATGAAGTTGTAAATGAATTTGCTTCCTCATAGAGGAAGCATTAAAGATATTTCTAAATATTTAAATATATATAAAAAAATAAGAAAAAAGATTTATATACATATATATATATATATATATATAT
>UCOH01005951.1:0-14467 GCA_900474275.1 Synergus japonicus
ACGAATGTATTGAGAATGACTAACATTGGTTGGCCATTCATTTCGTTAGTTTTGCAACATTAATAACAAATCATTGTTTATCATTTGGTTATTTGTTTATAGTAAATCTTTTCTTTTTAATGAACATTTATCTCCGACCAATGTCTAAGTAGTTTATCCGTTTGAAATAATAGTTTGTTGTTTGAGCATTTGTTTATAACAAATCTCTTCTTTCATAAAAATTTATCTCCAAAAATGTCTAAATAATTTATCTGCTTGAAATCATTATTTGAGCAATTGTTTATAACAACATTTATCTCCGACAAATGATTTAATATTTGTAATACCTGTTTGTTGTTTAGACGTTCATTTATAACAAATCTCTCCTTTTTTTATTAACATTTTACCTTCGACATATACCAAATTAAATTATAATAAATATCTATTTTCATTTAATAATTATAATCATTGTCTATTTGTTGTAACAAATATCTTTTAATGTCTAAATAAATTCATTATATCAAGGTCAAAACATGTGTGGTAACGTTTCTTAGCTAACCTGTTGGCTATCCTCATCCCGAATTAGCCTTCTCCCGAGGGTTAATCAAAACGAGGAAATTAGGGAAGATAAGAAGGAGTTATTTTGATTTTCCTTTAAATAAATATCTTAGACGTTACACAAGAATGAAAAATTCTTAATTATTTTTTCTATTAGCAAAAGATGAGCAAAATCGAGAAATTAATCGCGTGCAGAGCGCGCGGATCATAATTGCTAGTAAAATGAAATCGCCTAATGCCAAAGCTCCCAGCTTCTCTTAAAGTCACTAATAAATTGAACAATGCAGGTGAGTTTCACCTGCAGCTCGCATTGAAGATTTCATGGGTTTAGACTACACAATCGAGGCTCTATCGAAGGCCAATAGGGGACCAATATACATACACATAGAAAGCATGTACGTGTACTATATGCACTATATGTATCGAATGCATGCACGCACCACAAAGATAAACCGTTTGATCGTAAGCGTACGAATTTCGATTCGCATAATTCACGTCGCATCGATTCTATTATCCGTTCATGGAGCAAAGGTGGTGGAAGGGATCGTGAACTTTGTTGCCAAGCGATTGGACGATGACGTAGACCATTTTAAGGCGTATCCAGAGATACCTCTTATTATACCTTTGGATATTATACGACTCTCAAAAGGTGATAATAATGGTCATAATAATGGCCCTTCATAGTCATTGCGGAACTTGATATAATATTTCATCGATTGCTAGAGATTTTATATACAATCAGTTTTTGTAAATGTTGTAAAAATGTTATAGAAGGCTTTACTTTACGTGGGGTATTTTAATATGCTTTTGATTGAAAAAAGAAAGTACAGATGCGTATTGTCGAGATTATCAAATATATAAATAGCGGCTTGGGAATTTTATTCGGAGATTGAAAAACTTTCGAGGTCGCCGGGGCGCCATTGCGGGTTAATATCGTTCTCTGAAAATGTGATAAAATTTATGGTCCGAATCCCAATGGATTTATCACCGTTGTTTCGCTGCGCAAAACGAAAACGCCGCCGTCGAGAAACTCTGCGTGGGCATGGCAGTTCGTTATGTCGATCATTCGACAATCTGTCACGTGATATAATCAGGGACTGCAGCTTTATAAGATTTCTTTTTCAATATTGTGAAAATCAAAGAAAAAAAATGTTGATTAATTCAGCGACTTCATTTTGTTAATATTCCTCTTGGCATTAATGAATTTTAGCCTTTAGTTGGGCGTCGATGACTTCACAGTAGCAATAATTTTACAATACTCTACAAGAGCACTTCTCATTATTAAGAACACAAGAATGAATGCGTTAGCTTGTCATCATGATCATTGACGGTTATATTTTCTAACTCTACCAATTTTCGATTTTTTGTTTTATCCCTTAAAGCCCGGTATCCATCCCAATCGAGGGCATCTGTTAAAACTGGGTCTAAAGCCCGAAGAAACTCCTTTTCACTTAATTGGAGAGACTTCTTGGTGTACGATGCCGATGTGTATAATAAAGACATACTAGAATTCATGATCATTTTGGTATGACTTTTAAAAAATGTAAAGAAAAAAATAAGCAAAGAATTACCAAAGATGCAATTTTATTGTAAAAGTGAGTATTTTTAATTACTCTACACTTGTTTTCTGTTACTTTAAGAGCGTTGAAAAGCAGCACTCCTTTTCGGTGAAGGTAACATTTAAAAATGTTTGTTAAAGTCCGTGACAAAAGATTGTCCCTATCCAGCAAATTCAGCAATGTTTTTTTCTGAAAATTAATTTTTTAAATTATGTATATTTAAATATATCATTGAATAAATTTTTTTATTGAAAATGATTTTCTAATCTGAAGAAATTAAGACATTTTCAACTTACGAAATCCGTTTTAAATGAAGCATCCGTTTGCAAAGCAGATTCCATCGTCAAGAAATCCTCAATATTCGCTAATGGCAAAGATATATTTCTCTGCAAATGTACGAGGGAAATCATTTTTATTGTTAGATGCGGATCCTGCTGCTTCAAGATCCCTCAATTCATGTCGCATTTTTAATTGTTGTAAATGTTTAAGTGTACGCAGGCTCAGCAAAGAAGGATCCTCTGAAAATTAATTAAATAAGGGATAAGGTAATAATATTACCATAAATTATTTACTACTTGATAATTTATCATTGTATTTACTTCTTGAGATTCTTTTAAATTCAATGAAAACAATTCAAATCCCTTACTTTATATCATTTAAAATCCATTAAACGTATTAGAAATATCTTCAAATTCCAGGAAACCCTTTAAAATTCGAGAAAAATTTTCAAACTCATAAATCTTCTGAAATCCACATTAAAATTCATGAAAATCTCTAAAAATTCCTAGAAACCTTTGGAAATTCCATGAAAAACTTTAAAATCTTTTTAAATTCTTGAAATTTTACGGTAACATTTAAAATCTCATTTATATCTTTCATATCCTTTAGAAATATTACATATAAGTCTTATCAAATTACATGAAATCCTTTAAAAGTCTCACAAAATCACTTAAATATCAGAAAAATCTCTCAAAATCACTTAAAATTATTGGAAATCTATAATTGAATTTCGTAAAAAGCACTTAAAATTATTTAACATCTTATAAAATTCGTAAAAATTTCAGGATAATATTACCAATTCCTTAAAACCTTATAAAACTCTTAACCTTTTGAGGGCCAGTGGGAAGTATACTTCCCACCTATTTCTTTGCAGTTTTTAACTAATCTCTCTGGCATTTCACACTTATTTTAGTATACAATTATTTACTTTTAGACTTTTAGGTACCTATAAAAAGTAAAAAAAATTAGGTGTGCCTTGTGAGCACATTCTCATCACACTTCGTGTGCTTGCCTAAGTGCGAAATCACATACGGCCCAGCATTGGCCCAGCGTCGGCAAAAATTTTGCCGAAGCTCGGCTGCCATTACCGCGCCAATGACGGAATGATAACTATGTCCTGCACTTGGCAGCCAAGGCTTGGCTGTCATTGTCGGCTCAACGCTGGCTGCCAGTGTTGACCCAAAGTTAGAAATTACTATAAAAAATAAAAATAATAAAGTTTATTAATTAGGAACATGATTTATTCGAAGATATACTATGGATATACTTATAACTAATTGTTATTTGTAGATTTTAATGCTTATATAACAAGTAAAATTTCGCACACGCGGGAAGAATCGAACGCACGACCTATCGAACGGAAGTCAAGAACCTAAACCATTACCCTAACTTATGAGTTGGTGTCACAACATTTTTTCCACGATACACTCAACCATACACAAATTATAAATTATTTCAAAATAATTTCATTAAAAAAAGCTTTTGTGTCAACAATGAATAAAATATAAATATATATATTAGATTTTTAATATTTTTAATTTTAATTTTTATAAAACGTAAAACCGTAGTATTTATTGATATAGTAGGATATATTTTATTGACAGAATAAAAATTTTTTCCGACTCACGGCTCTTTGATGGTCTGTTACGGGGACGAACTCTGGTTTGTTATCCTCCAACATGGTTTGCCGGAGTAATATACAGACTTTCGGCCCAGTAAAATGCCATTGCTGGGACAGACTCTGGCTTTTCTACTTCCGACATGATTTGCCGAAGTAATACCAACTTTTGGCCCAGTAAAGTACCATTCCTGGGCCAAGCTTCGGGGAAAGCTTGGCAAATTTAAAATACCAGTACTCGGGCCAACACTGGGCCGATTACAATGCCGATATTGGCCCAATAATGTTAGCCGATCTTCGGCTGCCGTAATTAGACCAAGTCTGGGCCATGTGTTCAGCTCCGGAAATTCGCACTTGCGTGCATTCACTTATACCAATCTTCATCTCTGATATTATATATCTGACAATTTTTGTTTTATAAAAAAAATCATAATGATAAATTGTTCGACTAATTGAATACTATGAATATCATTAAACAGAATTTGTAAATTAAAAAAAAAATTTTTTTTTGAACTTTAAAAATACCAAAGGCCAATCAAATCGGTTAATTCTTTCGAAAGTTATCGTGCTCACAAACTAAAATCTGCAGACAGACAGACAGACAGACATACATACACATTGATAAAAACATGTTTTTTGGGTTCAGGGGGTCACAAAACGTCGACATTTGACGAAAAATGGGGGGGGGGGTCAAATTTTACACAAAACTAATACATTCTCTGATGAGAATGTAAAAAAGTTCTAAAATTGTTAATACATAATTAGTTATAAACAATTAAATTTGAAAAAACTGCCTTTTTTTAAATAAATTCGGCTGTGCTTAAACTACACGTTCGAAAATTGTGAAAAATGTTTTCCAATTAGTACATACATAGAACTAAAACATATATTTTTCGCAGAATTTTCTTCAGGCTAGTTTTTTTTAAACAAATGTTTGAATAAGTTGAAAATTGCAATTTTGAATTTTGCAATTCTGACATCAAAATTGTAATCCGCAACCCCAAAAACTTATATACAACCTTTGATATCCGAATTTCACCAAAGAGAAAAATGTGCCCCTCAAAGGGTTAAACAGCTTTTAAAATCACTTAAAATTTCACGAAATATCCTAAAATCCCATACAATTCTTCAGCATCATTAATCTCTTGAAATCCACTTTGAAATTTATGAAAATCTCTAAAAATTCCTAGAAACGTCTTGAAATTCCTTCATATTTAAAATCCCTTAAAATTATTAGATATCTTATCAAATTCCATGAAATCCTTTAAAATTTCACAAAATCTTTTAAACTCAGAAAAATCTCTTAAAATCATTTAAAATTATTTAAAATATCATAAAATTCATCAAAATTTCAGGATAATGTTTCCAATTTCTTAAAACCTTACAAAACTCTTAAAAAGCTTTTAAAATTTCACGAAATATCCTGAAATCCCATACAATTCAAGAAAATTGTTTTAATATCCTAAAAATCTCTTGAGTTTTGTAAAAAGTACTTAAAAATCGTTAAAAATGCACATAACAAGCTTCAAAATCATTAATCTCTTGAAATTCACGTTAAAATTCATGAAAATCTCTAAAAATCTTTAGAAACCTCTTAAAATTCGTTCGTATTTAAAATCCCTTAAAATTATTAGATATTTTATCAAATTCCATGAATTCCTTTAAAATTCCACAAAATTTTTAAAAAATCAAAGAAATCTCTTGAAATAATTTTATGTAAATTATGAATTAGAAATCTCATAAAACTCCATAAAATCCATAAAAATTCCACAATATTTTTTAAAAATCGAAAAATTTTCTTAAAAACCCTTAAAATTTGACGAAAAGCTTCAAAATCTTTGTAAATTCTACAAAATCTTTTAAAAATCATAAAAAGCTTTTGAAATTCACCAAGAAAATTCCCCATAAAGTTTTAAATTCCTTTTTTAATTCTTACAAAGTACACATTCTAAAAGTCATAAAAGTACCTTGACATCCGATTGAAATCCGATCAAAGTCTTGAAAAATTAGAAAAATTCTGGACCCACACTGGGTGTGGTACACCCAGCGATTTGATTTGAATGCGCGCCTTTTCTACAAATTTTCATTTGGTTTTTACATTCTCATCAGAGTGAATGTATTAGATTTGTGTAAAATTTGACCCCCCCAGTTTTCATCAAATGTTCACGTTTGTCTGTTTGTCTGTGTGTCTGTCTGTAGATTTTTAGTTTGTGAGCACGATAACTTTCGAAAGAATTGACCGATTGGATTGTTCTTTGGTATACTCTTTTGAAAATGTTTCTTTTTGAACACTCTATAGGATAGGCATAATAACTTTTTGAATTTCCTTAAAAAATCTAAAATTCAAATTTTGAGCCAAATAACGCAAGATACAGAGAAAATGATAAGAAACATAATTATTGTCCTTAAAAAGATCTATGAGCGTGAAGCGCGAGTGCCCTGATGAGAATGTGCTCCTTAAGGTCGATAGAATCTTAAGTAAATTAGCTTTCGTTTGCATTCCATTCCATTTTGTAGTAATTTAAAAACAAATAGTTGCAAATTTCGCGACGCTCGCAAGCGCCCGGAGGGTGCAAGCGTGGCGAAGCGCGCAACACGGAACGCGAAGCGCGGCGATGCGTGTACGAGAATGTACCCGCGTAAGCGGGCAGATTTTTGTAAATAAATTTGTTGCTGTTAAATAAAATAAAATAATAAATAAATATTTTTTTGGTCTTCCAGACTACATTTCCTTTCGATAGGAAAAAAATTCCCTCAAATTGATTAATTTAAGCAGGAAGTAGAAGCTTCCAAAGTTTCGCTGGGTGAAAAATACCCATGTGTGGGCTTTACGTAATTTTCTGAAAGTGTGGGTCCAGAGGATTAACGAAACCAAATTCAAAATTTCAAATTCAATTCACGTGTAGAATTTACGATTCGGCAAGTGTCGATTGTCGAAAATCATTATATCGATACTTACACGACGAATAAGGAGTGAGGAATACACGTTACGATATTGCCGACTTCGACTCAATCATCTTTTTAGAATAGAAATATGAATGAACACTTTTAAACGTTCCAATGAACGAATTGTTGATTTTATATTAACGAATATGGAAAACACTTATAATGTCTTCCATATTCTTCCATGCAAAATTAATGTTAATGCAAATGAATAAATGTTTTACCACTGTTTATGGTTTAAAATACAATCAATACAAAATTCATTCATTTGAACGTTCAGAACTTAAACCACATTATTATATTATACATTATTACCTATGTGTATATATTCTTGTTTTATTTTAGCTCATGCGTTAACTGAAATGAAAGAAGAATATTCTTATCATCATAAATTCTGTTTCATTATTGCCAGAGATGATTCACAGAAATCACATAAAAGTACAACAACGATAATTACGTGGGTGCGGTATAGTGACATCATGCGTGAGTGCAGAAGAGTGAAACTACATCGAGAAACAAAAAAAGATGGGATGATACTAGAATGTTATGCGTTGGTTTAAAAATAGGGAATAGTAAAAAGTAAGCATTATTTAACAACTATCGTCCACTCTTTAGTCACAAGCAGTATTGTGTAATGTAGCCGTTCATGAGTCACGAACCAGTGTCTGGTGACACTCATTTGTCGTGACTCTACCTTGCTTTCCTCTCAGCATCAGCATCAGCATCAGTACCATTACAATCTCTCTTTTTCTCTCTTTCCTACTTCCTCCCTTATATATACACTTCCAAGCCTGGATTCTCCCATTCTGTTTACGCTCTACTACCAGTTTCCCGTCTCCTACGTAATGTATCGTCGCTTCATTGGTTGCACTGCATGACGAGAATACTTTTCTCAAACCCGATTACTTGTATTCCGTGAATTCACACATATACACACATATGTTATATATGCGTTTGTATCATGATCGCGCGCATGCCACGCGTTCAGATGTTTTGCTCGTTTTTACTTATGGAACAAGGGACTTTAATTTTAAGTGAGATACTGCAATGAGAATCCCAGACTTGTTCAACCACAAATTATCTTCTTCCCTGGCTTTAATTTGGACTTGAGGGACTTGAAAATATTATAAAAACTGATCGCACTGCGCGCGATTAGGTTCTCGTTTTTGCACACCTTTTGCTAGTAGAAAAAATAATTGAGAATTTTTAATTCTTGAAATATCAGATCTTGTCATTCTTTATCTAATTGCAAGAATCTTCATGGATTTTATAAAATCCCTTTTAAAATGTCTTTATTATCCTTCAAAATTTGTTGAAATTCCTTTAAATGCTTCATATTTTCTGTTTAAGCCATATGAAACTTTTATGATGCCATTCTTGTGTACTAATTTTCCTGACCGTACTATGTAATAAAATATTGAGGAATTCCAAGGTGATGTTAGGTGAAAGAGTGTCTGTTTTACCTAAACTTTTAATTATATTTTTTCCTTCTATCAACTTTAGCAAGGTTCATTCTTGGTCCTTTGCAGTCATAAAGTTTTGTACCTAGACCAGATACTTTTGAAGACTTGAACGGTTCAGTCGATTGTACTCTACTCAGTGTTTATTCTATCTTCAACATCCGAAATTATGTATCACCAATATATCCTTAGATTTTAAATAAATAATAATTCAAAAGTGATTTGATACGAAATTCTTTTCCCTAATAAATTTAGGGGAAGCACTTTAAGAAGTGCACAAAATTACACTCATCATCATTAACTTCAGGGTGTAATACCTGTTCAGAAAAATCAAAGTTGTTAGCCATATGGGTGATTTTCTTTAAACTGGGAGAAATAATAGTGTTAGGTAGGTGAGATATTGTACTAGAATATTTTGGAAAATATTTCAAAATTGTAGGAATTACGTCACTTTGAATTTTTTTGAAAATACTACAGCTCCAAGTGATGTAATTCCTACAATTTTGAAATATTTTCCAAAAAGATTTTAGTACAATGTCTCACCTACCTGACACTATTATTTCCCCTAGTTTAAAGAAAATCGCCCATATGGCTAACAAATTTGATATTCCTGACCTGGAATCTCTCTCGTGTAACTTGTAATGTATGGCAAGGTTTTTCAAACATTTTTTTTTTTGAGAAAGAGACCACTTTTTTAAAAAGGAATTTCAAGAAGTTTTTAGAAATTTTAAGGGAATTTGACGATTTTTAAGTGATTCTTACGAAATTCAAAAGAGTTTTAGTATTTTAAAAGATTGCGTAGAATTTAAAGGGATTTTAGGATATTTCGTAAAATTTTAAAGGAATTTATGCAATTTTATGAGACGTTTAATAATTCCTAGCAATTTTAAAAGGAATTCTAAATGTTTTGAAATTTGGGAAAATTTTAAGAGGTTTTTAAAAACGTAAAGAAATTTCAAAGAATGTCAGGGATTTTTGAGAATTTCGTGAAATTTTAAGAAATTTCAAAAGGTTTTTAAGAGTTTTATGGGATATTAAAGAATTTTAAATTTTATCCTGGAATTCCAAGAAATTTTAAGATATTTTAAAAGAATTGCAAAGGATTTAATGGAATTATATGGAATTTCTAAGAATTTTAAATGATTTCAAGAGATTTTTCTGATCCTTAAAAGATTTTGTGAGAATTTTTAAGGATTTCATGGAATTTGGCGAGATGTCGTACTAATTAAAATATTCATTTTATTAATTAACTCATAATTGCGAGATTTTTATACATTTTTTTTTTGAGAGAGAGAGCACTTTTTTAAAAAGGAATTTCAAGAGGTTTCTAGAAATTTTAAGTGAATTGACTATTTTTAAGTGATTTTTGCGAAATTCAAAAGAGTTTAAGGATTTTAAACAGATTTCGTAGAATTTTAAGAGATTTGAAGATATTTTGTGAAATTTTAAAGGAATTTCAAAAGTTTTATAAGAGTTTTATGGGTTTTTAAGGAATTCTAAGGAATTTCAGGATATTTTAAAAAATTTCTAAGAATTGCGAGGGACTTTATGGTAATGATGCATAACGATATGAGATACTTAATTGTCTTACTCATTTCAAATGTTTGAGAAGCATTCTCAGAAATTGAGGATTTCATTCTGTCTTTTGCTTTTATCGTCTCATCTCATCTCATTTCTCGAACGAGTTGTCGATGTAAAAAGTTACTGAAAATTGACAAATAAGGTTAGCATACTATGCATGAAAGTTTGTTTTAAGTTAACACATGAAGTTTGATATACGCCCAGGCGCAAAATCCCAAAACGACATTGCTATCTTGGAAATAAATTTAAACAAATATAAGAAATAAAATAGAATAATTCAGGGAATAAGTAGAAAGGATCTTCGCCACAAAATACTCAGACAGCGCGGCGAAGACCTTTTCTACTAACACGGCGAATACCGCGTGATGGGGACTCAGAGAAGCGCGGAAACCGTGAAAGCGTTTTCCACGCATCTCCCACCAAAAGGGTTCTTCCCTCACCACGCAAACCCTTTGGACCCCTAGAGTATAAAAGGGCCTGCACGACGAAAAATCGTCAGATCGTTTGGGGGTCAGGTATGCCACAGGTCAGCTCTCGAACAGTTGACCTGTGGCATACCAATAGGACCCAGCACCCCGTCTAGAGGCATACCTCTAGATGTAACACCCGAGTTGGCATACCTCTCGGCAACGCTGGAAGTCCGGGCTAGTGGCATACCAATTAGTTCCGGCACACCCCTTATATCTAGTAGTCTACCGCTAGGCGCAACGCCCGAGTAGCATACTGCTCGGCACCACTTTTTTGGCATTGACAAGCGACGCGAATCTCTGGCGTTTGTATCTTTTGTAAATCTGATTTTTCTCTTTGAATAAACGATATCTTAAATCCCACAAAAATGGTGAGCCTTTACTCAAAAGATCATACCCCCCCCTCCTATTTTCCTTTCTCACCCTCTCAGATTTCGTTCTGCTCCCCTCTCCTTACTAACAATCAAATCCTGAACAAGGATTGATATCAAGTTAGTCGAAATCCATAACCTTTTTAGAATAGGTTTATTGATATAGTGATGACACTTTTAATTTCAAATGTCTGTTTTCACATTCAAAAAACAGTTGATATATGTACCATATACATCGACATATAGAAATGGATTGCGGGACGCTGTAGGAAAGCGCGTGCTAATGCGTCAGAGAAAGAAGTTGCAAAGGAGTGTAGTTTTGTCTCTTTCTCGCCGAAGCTAATTGGTTGAGAGCATTTTCGGTGGGTGGAGCTTGATGGAACTCAACCAATTAGCTTCGGCGAGAAAGAGACAAAACTACACCCCTTTGCAACTTCTTTTTCTAACGCATTTTCCTACAGCGTCACGCAGTCCATTTCTATATGTCGATGACCATATACGATATATTCGAGCTTCCGAGAAGCTCACTGATATGAGACGAGACGAGGCGAGATGAGATGTAAAAAAAAAGACGAGAGCTTTTCTTGTTATTGCTCATTTCTCAATTGACTTGCTCAAATGCATCACTACTTTATGGAATTTATGAGATTTCTAATCATTTTAAGTGTTTTTAAAAGGTTTTTCTGATCTTTAAAATATATTGTGAGAATTTTAAGGGATTCTAAATGTTTTGAAATTTGGAGAAATTTTAAGGAATTTTAAAAGGTTTCTAAGAGTTTTATGGGATTTTAAGGAATTCTAAATGTTCCCAGGAATTTCAGGATATTTGAAGAGATTTTTCTCGTCTTTAAAGATTTTGTAAGAATTTTAAACAATTTCATGAAATTTTATCAGATTTCTAATAGTTTTAAGGAATTTTAATGTTATAAAAGAATTTAAAATGTAGAAAAAATAATTGAGAATTTTTAATTCTTGAAATAAAAATCTTGTAATTCTTTATCTAATTTCAAGAATCTTCATAGATTTTATAAAATTCTTCTTAAAATGCCTTTATTATCCTTCAAAATTTCTTAAAATTACTTAAAATTACTCAAAATATCAGAAAGTCTGATTATATCTCTTAAAATTAATGAAAATTCCATAAAATTTCGTGAAATTCTTTAAAATTCTTGAATTACACAAAATATCGTTAAATAAGACAAGGAAAGAATATTAAAGTGAGATACTCTAGGTAATAATTACAAAATATTACTGTAAGATTCAATTTCGGCTTTCAAATGGATAATAAACTCTTTCTATATTATCATATATAAAGCGGCAAATCTTGGTAAGAGCTGAGAAATGATTTATTATTGAAAAGTCGCTCTCTTATGGGTCACGTATCCCTCGTTCTTCTGTTTGAATCTCGTCTTTCACTGTCTTTCCCATTGAGATAAGGATAAAGTGATATCCCAGTTCTTTTATATATTTAGTCTGTCGACGCCTTTCATTTATAAGTTTGCACAAAGCTTCTATCTACATATTTAAAAAGATTAGCACAAATATTTTGTGATTTATTTGTAATCTGCCGAAGGAACATGAATATTTCCCAAATTCTATTTTGACATCATTTTTATATTACCGAATTATAATTTGACATAATTTTCATTCATCCGAAATGTTCGTTTGTCATTTTTTTTTTTTTTTGGATAATTTTAATAATTTTTTTTTTCATACCTAATCTAAAATTCATTTAAAATGGAAACTGCATATAACAGAAATTGTATTCTTCCTTAAATGACACGTCCGACACGGTAAAATATAATAAATCTAAAATAAATATTCATGCGCTTGAAAATTGAAAGTTGCGAAGAAATATAGATTTATAGAAACACAAATTTGAGCATGATCGCGTATTCTTCGGGTAGTCGACATCACGAGCGAAGAAGATGCGCATTTCGTGCTGTATAAAAGGACACGTAGAAATGTAACCCCTTTGCGGATTTCTAGTCATGTGACCTACGTTTGTAGCATGATGTATGGAAGGTCCTCCTGCGGGATTCAGATTGTGCGCCTTGGATATATACAGAAAGCTAAATTACATATAGCGAGGGTCGTGATAAAAATGTGCAAGTATCGGCCGTTCGAAGTTTGAGACGTCAAGTGTATCGTCCTGCGATGTCACAATAATAACACATTCATTTATTTTTACTATCAAACAAGTTCATGGAATTTCCAGGAATTCTAAGAGAATTCAAAAGGTTTTAATGATTTTAAAAATATTTTGACATGTTTAAGGCTTTGATTACATTTTTTGAAATTTCTAATAATTTTGGGGAATTTCAAGAAATTTTTCTGATTTTTAAAAGACTTCGGGAAATTTTAAAGGATTTCATGGAATTTGATGAGATTTCTAATAATTTTAATGTATTTTAAAGAATTTAAACGTATTTTAACTGTTATGATAAAATTTTAAAAAATTCTAAGCAGTTTCTGGCAATTTTAAGAGATTTTCTCGAATTTTAAGCAATAGTGCAGGTTTTCGAGAAATTTTAAAATATTGAAAAAGGTTTTTGGAATTTTGAGCATAAATCTTGTCGTGGAATTTCGAAATTTCACAAAATTTTTGAGAATTTTAGAGGATTTTAAGGTATGTAAACGGTTTTTAAAGATTATTACTACACGCGCGCTAAGCGCGCGATTATTTTCTATTCCTTCTTACAACATGTAACTACTCGAGATTTTTGAGAAATTCTTTACGATATTTCATGAAATTTTAAAGGAATTTATACAATTTTAAGAGGCTTTTAAGAATTCTTAGCGATTTTAAAATGGATTTTAAATGTTTTGAAATTTGGAGAAATTTTAATAGGTTTCTAAGAATTTAAGAAGATTTCAAAGAATTTCAGCGATTTCTGAGGCTTTCGTGAAATTTTAAGGAATTTCAAAAGGTTTGTAAGAGTTTTATGGGATTTTAAGTAACTTTAAACGGTATCCTGGAATTTCTACGAATTTAAAGAGATTTTCACGAATTTTAACGAATTTCAGGAGATTTTTTTAACTTTTAAAATTCTGAATGGATTTTGAAGGATTTTAAAATTTGTCGGGTTATTTTAGTAAGGGATTTCAAGAGGTTTTTCTGATTAGTAGAAGATTTTGTGAATTTTTAAGGATTTCATGAAATCTTAATGGATTAGAAGGCATTTTAAAAGAGTTTAAGAGTTTTTGGTTAGGATACAATCGTAATTTGGGAAAACCCATAATAATGTACAAAAAAGGGATTCCACAATGCTTAAGATTATCGTAGTAAAAATACAAATTTTAAGAGGACCTTGAAGGCCTCGAAACACGTGCAAATATCTATCCATGAATTGCAGTTCAGTAGTCTAAAATATTGAAATGAATTTGGGATTCAACATATGCCGGCCCCCTTGAACGGTTAAGTTCAACAAAGAGTATCTAGAGTATAGAATACAGATATGTAAAATAGACTTGAAAAGTGTAAATACGAGATATATAGTACTTAAACGAACAGAAAATCAACGTTTAGTTATAGATTATACATAGAGGTGTAGAAATAAGTGATCGAATTCTTACATAGCTAAAGTTTAGTAGAATTGGTTTACATAACAATATATGATTGAAACACAGAAATACTGTTTACAATATTGAA
>UCOH01005952.1:0-19663 GCA_900474275.1 Synergus japonicus
ATATATATATATAATAATAATAATAATAATAATATTTTCTAGAATTAGAAACGTGTAACAAATAAAATATTCCAAGTTATTTAATTAAAAATAATTGATGAATTTCTTTGTTTTAGGTAAGTTGATATCAAAACCACTAAGGAAAGAAATCGAGTCAGAGTGTTGAACTGTGAGTAAAGATTTATTTTCAGGATATTGCTGTATTTTCCACACTCGACTCTCCCAATATTAACCGCATTCTGTTCTTAATATTAATTTGGTTATTATTGGGAACGTCTCCGGCTTGGATTTCGTTATTATATATTTTCTTTATAGAAAACAGAAACCACAACTAAACATCTATTCAACTGTAAACGTAGTTAATTTTGAAAACAACTATTATTTTTTTTAAAGCAAAACACATTTCGTGATTATTATTTAATTTATAAAATATAAGGAAACAGTTTTTAGAAATATGTATTATTTTCGAAAATTGTTTAAATTTTTAAAATTCATATCATATTAATGTTAATCATATAAAACTCAAATTTTCCAAATAAAATTTTAATTATGACGAATAGAAAAAAAGAAATAAATTATAATATTAAAAAAAAAAGAAGTAAATGTCGATAGGGATCTTTTTAAGTATAGAAAAGAATGAAGCGACTAGATCGTGTGGAATGAATTCTCTCATTCTCTTTTTCTCGCAGTGTAGTGTTGGGATTTGGCATTAAGCGACATTTCGGACCCTCCGACTTTCCTCTCGTAAATACGTAATTTCAGAGAATCTCGTTGGTCCGTTTCCCTCTGTTCTGTCATCCCACGGGACTACCACAATATACGTACTGACACGCTCGCAAAGCGTCATGTTTCATTCTACAAATTCCACAATGCTCACCGCATGATTTAGAACTCACATTTCAAGCAGGAAATGTCAAAAATCATTTCAACAGCCTTCTTTCATGTTTTTAATTGTAAAACTAGTGCACAAGTATTTCTCAGGAATATTTCGAATATTTTATGTTTTTTTTCTTTTTTTTTTTTAATAACAAATTCAGTATTTTCGAATCTTTTCAAATATGCCCTGTTGGAAGTAAAAAGATAGAAAGTCTATCTTTTTGAATCTTTTTCAATCTTCAGGATTGAAATAGAAAGAAAAAATGAATTCAAATGTATCTATCGTTATCCACGCCAATCTATTTTTATTTCTCATTTAATCTACAATAATCTCTTTCCTTTTGAATCTAGATATTTCTATCTTTCTGTATCCTTCGTCTTTCCACACCAATCCTTTTATATCCCCTTCGCAATTTATTGCAGCGCCTATCTTTTTCAATTCCTACTTTCCTATCAATGTCTATCCCTAGTATAATCATTTGAATCATTATTTATCTCTTTTAGACGCTTATCCTTTTCAATCTCTACTAATCTATCCATATCTATAATTGTATAATCTTTTCAATCCTTGTCTATCTCTATTTAAGTTTACTACCAAATATATCCATTTCAATCCTTTCCTATCTCTCTTGAAGTGTATTACCAAGTATATCCTTTTCAATCAATACCTTTCTATCCATGTCTATCCTTAATATAATCATCTCAATCCTTTTCTGTCCTTCATACAATCTACTAGGAAGCCTATCTTTTTTCAATTCATACCTTTATATACACATTTATTCACGTATAATAATTCCAGTCCTTCTCTATCTCTCTTGAAGTATACTATCAAGTCTATGCATTTCAATCTTTATCTTTCTACAAGGTGGCCACAAAATTCAAGTTTTCAATTTCCCTGACAGAAAAGTAAAATAAAAATGCGAGAAAATTTTCAATAATAATAGTATTGAAATTTATATCATTTTAAATGTTGTGAAATGTAAAATCACTTCAAATCACTTAAAATTCGTAAAAATCCGTAAAATTTACAACCTTGAAAATCTCTTAAAATACATTGAAATTTCTTGAATTTCCTAGAAACAGCTTAAAATTTCACTGAAAAATTAAAAAATTAAAATTCCTCAAAATCCTTTGAAATACTTTAAATTCCAAGAAAAACTTGAAAATCTAAATTTTTAAATTCTTCAAAATTTCTTTCAATTATTGGAAACATATTGAAATCCCTTAATATTTGCTGAAATCTTTTGAAATTTCCAAGATCATCTTTAAATATCTTAAAATTCCACTACAATATTTAAAATTCCTTGAAATTCTTTAAAATTCCCTAAAGTGCATTAAAATATTGAAAAAAAAACTCTTAAAATAAAAAATCTCACAAAATTTTACTTTTCACTAATCTTTTTAAAATTCCTCGAAATCCTTTAAAATTACATCAAATATTTTCAGAATCTCTTGAAATATTTTTAAATTCATCGAGGAACTTTAAAATCCCTTAAAATGCATCAAAAATCTCTTCAAATTATTGAAAACCTCTTGAAATTTCAAAACTTCTACAAAATCTTTTATAAAACATAAAAATTGTATGAAATCCTTAAAAATTCCATGAAGAGCATTTGAATTCCTCAAAATGAATTTAAAATCATTAAAATTTCTTAAAATTCTAACAAGCGTTAGAATTCTTTTAAATTCCACGAGAATATTTATAATGCCCAAAAAACATTTTTAATTCTTACAATTTTCTTGAAATTCTTTATAATGTAACGAAAAACTTTAAAAAATCCCTTAAAATATATAAAAATCTTTAAAAATGTTTCAAAACTTTTCAAAATTCCACAAAATATTTAAAAAACAATACAAAATCTCGTGAAATTCTTTAAAACTCAACGAGGAACATTAGAATCCCTGAAAACATTAAAATTTCCTCAGATTTTTAAACTCTGTTTAAACTCTTTTTAATATTCTTTAAAATTCCTTAAAATTCTTTGAATTCTCTAAACTTGCTTAAAATTCTCTTGAAATTTCATGCAGTCCTTTAAAATGCCTCTAAATCGTTTAACCCTCTAGACCCACACTTTTAGGAAGTTACGTAAAGCCCACACATGGGTATTTTTCACCCAGCGACACTTCGGAAGCTTCTATTTTCTGCTTAAATTAATCAATTTGGTTATTTAACAGCAAGAAATTTATTTACAAAAGGCCAAATAAAAATTTTCAGAAAAGACACGCATTCAAATCAAATCGCTGGGTGTATCACACCCAGTGTGGGTCCAGAGTGTTAAATATTATACATATTTCTTATGCATTTTCAAAATATGGAAATTAATACGTTTAAAACTAAGGATAGAAAAATATTGAAAATGGGAGATAGAAAGACGTTCAAAACTTTTCGGAAGACAGACTGAAAGATAGAAAAAAATAGAGAAAATAGGATCCATCCCTTTCTATCTATTTCTATCTTTTTACTTCCAATAGGATGAATACTATTCAAAATTTCAGTTAAAAAACTTTTTTTTCGCAATAACGAAAACCAGAGATGAAAAAAAATTGTTTGTTAAGTGAAATAAAAGCCCTGAAAAAAGGAGCTCTGAACTGAAAGCTGGTTTTCGTGTCGTTTGGAGTTGAATTGTCGACAAATCCTTTATCAACGAACGGCACGCGTCCAACCGGGATCAGCGGGGTCAGAAGGGATTGTCACTCTCATTAAAAATATCCGGATATATCTCCCAGTTTCCTTTCTTGAACAATTTCGATATGTCTTAGAATCTTCAACAAAACGTATTAAAAAAAAAAAAAAATTGTATATCCCTCTAGTAATAACTATTGACTATCTACCACCGACTATTTCTCCAATCCTATCTGAATTCTCATTTAAACTTCCATCTGAATTTTTCTCTATAAAATAAAACTCCAGTGAACCTTTTTTCGAGCTTCAGAAAGCAATTTTCACTTGAAAATAAAAAGTCGTACCTCATTTGCGGAGATGAAAATTTTTGTTGATGCCAGGGGACAAAAGAATCGCGTTTAGAGACCAGTCGCAATTTTCAGTGCTCGTGTCTTTTGAAATTACTCCATCGGAACATCGACATCGTCTCTCTAGTTTTTTTTCCTCATTCTATGGTCCACCCTTTCCCTCTCTCCCTTTCTCGATACTTTGACCGATAGCGCGACGTTTTAATCTACGAGCAGCGGGCGAATATAAGGGACCAGGCGGAGGGGTATTTTAATCTAAGGGTCGATGTATTCGTCGGGTTAACGCTGAGCCTGCGACATCCCTGGGAATTCGGCTCGAAACTAGAGTGGCATAAGCGACGCGGGTTTTATCGTCGTACCGGCTTGCAGGCTAAATCGCAAAAAGCGCACTGTGCAGGCCGTAAATAACTTCGAGCTCCGGTCAGCCCTCCAGCTCTTACTACTTACTATTCTACGTTTCTTATTCTTTCCGGTTCGAATCGCTATCAGCTCTGGAAAAGAGTCTTGAGTGGTCCTCCTAATCGTAGAGAAGAATAAGAAAAGAGTAAAAAAAGAATCTAGGTGTTTCGGAAGATATTTGTAAGTTTTAGAACATTCCGAAAGATTTTATGGCTTTTCAAGAACTATCGCAACTTTGCTGAGAGTTGACTGAAAGTTTAGAAGCTTTAACGGCCCGTCAGAAACTTTAAGGACCAGTCAGAATCTTCTGAAGACTTTTAACAACGTCTAGACCCTTTCTGTAACTTGCAGAATTTATTCGTAACGTGTGGAACTTTCTGGAACCTCTTACTACTTTTCAATAACATTCTGAACCTTTTGGAACCTTTTGGAAATAAATTATTAAAATCTCATGTACCTGATTTATAAGTCTGGGAACTGGTTCTTCCTGAAACTTAATTTGGAACCCAGTTAGAAACTCTTAGAACCTTTTTAGGGTGTCTATAGCGGACCGGGAAACAGGAAAGAACCCGGGAATTTCATTTTGACCAGGATTTTTTTGTATTTTATTGAAAAATCGACATTTTTGCATTTGATGTTCTTTTTATTCTATTAGCAAAACAACACGCAATTGTGAGAATTTAATGACTTTTAAAAGCATTTGTTTGCATTTTTAAGGATTTTATGAAATTTTATGGGATTTTTTTTATTTTAAAGGATTTCAATTAAGTTCTCTGATTTCTAAAAGATTGTATGGAATTTTTAAAATTTTTATGGAATCTGAGATTTTTAATACTTTTAATGGATTTTAAACCATTTAAAGTATTTTAAATGTTATCGTGGAATTTTAGAGAATTTCAAGAAGATTCTGGGGATTTTAAGAGATTTTCTCAAACTTTAAGACATTTCAAAGGTTCTTCGTGAAATTTTTTTTTCTTGTAGAATTTCGAGGGATTACGAAATTTTAAAAATTTTCTGAGAATTTTAAGGGATCTAAAATGTTGTAATGGAACTTCGAGGAATTTTAAAAGAACTCAATAGATTTTTTTATGATTTTTAAAAGATTTCGTGAAATTTCATGAGATTGTAAATAATTTTAAGGAATTTCAATAGAGCTTTCTGATGTTTAAAAGATTTGTAATGTATATTAAAGGATAAAAAGGTATTTCAATTGTTATCATAAAATTTTAAAGAATTTTAAGAGCTTTTCAGAATTTCCCCACTTTCTGGGAATTTCAAGAGATTTTCTTAAACATGAAGAGATTTCGAACATTTTTCGTGCAATTTAAAGAGATTTAGAAAGGTTTCTTTGATTTTAATTCTTGTCGAGCAATTTCCATGAATTTTACGAGAATTGTGAGATTTTAATGACTTTTAAAAGATTTTATGGAGTCAATTTTAAAAAATTGAAAGAAGCTTCTGGGAATTTTAAGATATTTTCTCAAACTTTAAGAGATTTCAAATGTTTTTCGTGAAATTATAAGAGATTTAGAAATTTTTCTGAGATTTTAGGTCTTATTATGGAATTTCGAGTAATTTCGAAATTTTAATAGGTTTCTGTGAATTTTATGGGATTTCAAAAAAGTTTTCTGATTTTTAAAAGATTTTATGTAATTTTTAAGAATTCTAAATATGATGGAATTTCAAGAGGTTTCTAGGAATTTTCAGAGATTTTCATGAATTTTAACGTGGATTTCAAAAGATTTATGATTTTTAAAATTTTTGTAAAATTTTAAGAAATTTTTATATATTTTAAAAGATTTCTAAAAATTACGAGGGATTTTTTGTAATTTTTCGATATTTCTAATAATTCTAAGGGATTTTAATTGTTATATTTTTGAAGATTTTTTTTTGTGATATTTTAGAAGATTTTATAGAATTTTAAGGATTTCATGGAATTTTGTGAGATTTCTAATAATTTTAATAGAATTCAATAAGAACCTCAAGAACTTTAACTTTTATCGTATAATTTACAGAATTTCAAGCAATTTCTATAAGAATTTGAAGAATTTATCACGAATTTTAAAAGTTTTATGAATTTTATAATATTTTATGGGGTTTAAAGGATTTTAAAGTTTATCACGTAATTTTATTGATTTCAAGAGGTTCCTAAAAATTTGTATAGATTTTCACTAATTTTAAGTGATTTTTACGAAATTCAAGAGATTTTTAGGATAGTAAAACGATTTTGTAGAATTGTATGGCTTTGCAAGATTTTTATGAGTTTCTAAGGAATTTGAAATGTTATCCTGAAATTTTAAGGAATTTTATGAGATTTCTAATTATTTGAAGTGATTTCGAGATATTTTTCTGATATTTAAATGATTTTATGATAATCTTAAAGGATTTCATGAATATAAAATATATAAAGAGATTTGAAATGTTACCGTAAAATTTCAAGGATTTCATGGAATTTGAAGATATTTCTAATAATTTTAATGCATTTTAAAGGATATAAAAGGGATTTGAATTTTTATCATTGAATTTAAAAGAATCTCAACAAGTTTCTGAAAATGTTAAGAGATTTTCACGAATTTTAAGCGATTTCACAGGTTTTCAAAGGTTTCTTGGAATTTTTATAGATTTTCACGAAGTTTAACGTAGATTTTAAGAGATTAGAAAAATAAAATATAATAAATTATATAATATTGAAAAAGAATGAAAATGCGCGCACGGAACGCGCGTTTGTTCTTGTGTTCTAAAATCTTTTGAGAAAGCCGGTAACTCCTCTACAGAAATGACTACACTCTATAGAAATTTCAATCCACAAACCCCTGAAATTTGAAGTGCGTCCTTCAATATGTCGAGTTTGCTCGATATATCGATTTATTGATGGGCAAGGGAGAATTTGCACTCGGTTAGGTCAGAGATCGATGTCTTAGATTCCGGAAAGATAGACATTGTCAGGATGTCTAGAGTACCGGAGGCAGTCCTGATGGTATGTCCGGTAGTCGAGTCTGTGGGTGAGCATTGGTATGTGTTTAGGTGGCACAAACGATCCGCGGAGTGTTACTTTGGTATGTTGGCAGTTTGTAGTTGTACCCTTCCGGAATGCTCTATTTACTATTCATCCATTCATTGTATCTTCTAGCGTAGTATTAACATCACCCAAGCAGAGCACTCCAAACACTTCAAGTGGGAATCTAGAAATATTTTTCAACATTCTACAGCATTCAAGAAGCAATAAATTCAAATATTGATATATCTCTTAGGAAAATAATTGAGACAAGGCTGGAAAAGCGAAAGCGCATAAATATTTCAAGATCTTGGGAACAAAGGTGGCCGCATCGGTAGATTTATTCGGGCCAGGATCGAGTTAAGAATAGAAAGATGATCTCCTAAATTTTCGCATATATATCTATCTATCTATCTATCTATCTATCTATCTATATATATATATATATTTCAACGAATTTTCAAAGAACAAACCTAAAGTGAATTCTTCGCTCGGTAAAGCTTCCCCGGAAATTCACGGTACAGTTTATTTTCCCATGCGGCAGTGTCGCGACGAATTTTCCTCGACTGCTTACCTCGTGCTATTTTCCTCTGCTTCGTTCGACAAACTCACGTTGAAGCATGGCACTTATGCACACGTGCTCTCTTTATTGTTTCGCGCAAAACAAAAGTGTAGAGCAGGCAGCGAATGAAGCGACACGTCAGGACAAACGACGTTTAAAAAAAGTGTGACATTCTTTAAAAAAAAAAGGAAAAAAAAAGAAAAGAAAAAAAGCTAGAGGAAAAAACAGGAATATTCTTTCCCTAGTGAAAGCACTTGAATTTTTTATCTTTCTGCACGAGGAATATTTTCAACACCTAGAATGTTTATGACTTTTCACGGACTTGCAATTTTTAGAGAAAGAATTGCTTAGCCAAGTCTGTTTCTTCAGGTGGTAATAAATCGTATCTTAAAAAAGAGATGTTAGCAAGATATCGAATACATTGTAGTCGAAAACCTGATTGGTTTAGAAACTGAACGAATTGTGTGAATGAATTGAATTTGAAAATTATTTTTAGACTATTTTCGTTTTTAAAAAGATTATTAAGATGGAGAATGCGAATTTTAAAAATATTGAAGGGTTTCAGGGAATTTCACGAAATTTCATGAAATTTATTCTGATTTTCAGAAATTTTAAGGGATTTTACCAGGTATTGGGGTTTTATAGAATCTAAAGAAATTTAAAGAATAAAAAAATTTGATGAAGAGTTTATATTGAAAGTATTTAACGAGATTTCATGGGATTTTTAATAATTATAAAGGATTTAACGATACTTTATGTAATTTTAAGTAATTTTAGAAACTTTAAAGCTGTTTCAAGGATTTTCACAAAATTTCATTGAATTTTTGCATATTTTGAGGGTTTTAATGGGATTTAATAGAAATTTGAATAATTTTAAGGAATTTGAAAGGTTTTTACATATTTATTGAGATTCCCAAAATTAGACTAGGAATTACAAATTTTTATATTTCAAAAATTAAAATCTGAATTATTTTGCAGTTTTGAAATCCCTTAATTTGTCCAATCCCACATTTTTTCGGAAAAATTATGAGATTTTAAAGGTTTGGAAGCTTGAAAAATGTTAAGGAATTTCAAGGAATTTACGAGATTTCATTGGATTTTCAAGGGATTAATTTCATGGGGTTTGAAGTAATTTTAAGGACATTTACTTTTCAGTAAAGGATTTGGAGAGAATAAATTAGATTTTCCAGAATTTTCAAAAATTTTTATTAATTTTAAGTAAATTTAAGAAATATAAATTGACTTTGCGAAATTGAAATTAATTTTATAAGATTTCGTAGGATTTTTACGTAGTTTCATTGAATTTTCAGATATTTTAAGGGATGTTAAATAGTTTCAGACTTTTCAGAGATTCAAGGGATTTTACGAAATTTTATTTGATTTGTAGCAATTTTAAGAGATTGGGGGATTTTGAGAAATCTTAAATGATTTAACGATAGATATGTTGTGGAATTTTAAGTGATTTCAGAAACTTTTAAGGAATTTGAAGAGATTTCACAAAATTTCATTAGATTTTTAGGTATTTTGAGGGTTTTAATGGGATTTAATGGGAGTTTGAATAATTTTAAGGAATTTAAAAGGAGAAATTAGACTAGGAATTACAAATTTGTATATTTCAAAAATTAAAATCTCTACGTTATTTTGTATACCTTTGCAATCCCTCAATTTTTCCAATTTCACATTTTTGGGGACAAATTATGGAATTTTAGAGGATTATAAAGTAGTTTTTAGGTATTTGACTGTATATTTTGTGGAATTTTAAGTAATTTTAAGGATTTTTAACGGATTCAAGGGATTTTGCGACATTTCATTGCATTTTCGGAAATTTTAAGAGATTTTACGATATTTTAAGGATATTTAGTAATTTAAGGGACTTTTATGTAATTTGAGAAACTATTATATATTTTACGAAATTTTGAAAATGTCCGTAGATTTTTAAGAGATTTCAGGATACTTCGTGAAATTTGAAAGGATTTTACAAATTTATTAAGATTCTAAAAATTCGACTAATAATTACAAATTTTGATATTTCAAAAATTAAAATCTTTAAATTATTTTACATTCTTTTAAAATCCCTTAATTTTTCCAATCCTACATTTGTTTGCTAAACTTTAAAATAATTGCACCAAATTTTCAAAGATAATGAAGATATTTTTAAAAGAATTTGATAAAACTCATGAAGATCTCTGAAATTAGATAAATAATTACAAAAGTTTATATTTCAAGAATTAAGAATTCTCAATTATTTTTCCTACTAGCAAAATGTGATAAAAAATGAGAAATTAATCGCGCGCGGTTCATATATGATCAATTATAATAGATAGTATATCTAGTAAAAGACAATTGGATCAGATTTTCTCACGGAAATTACTTTATTCCTAGGAGTAATTATTACTCTACAGTATATTTAGTTGGAGATGTTGATAGGGTTTGAGATAGCCGAGAGCATCTTTGACAAAGGTGCTGGCTAGGAGAGGTGGAATTCCCGAAGGGTGCTTGAAGACAGATGGGGTAATTACTGTTAGTATGTGTGCTGATAGCACACCCCACCGAATCCTCTAAGCTTCAAAGGCTATACCCAATCCCCAGTATCAGCGGTCCTTTATTGCTAACCTACTTGGCTTACCAAATAATTAATATAAACAAAGGACCTAGGCAAACAGAAAATTGATAATTGATAAATGATAATAATTGACGTTTATTCGATTCTAGTCTAGTTTCAATTGAAAATTGATCATTAAAACTTGAGAATAGAATTGCAATTTTCAGTGTTTAGGTCTGTTGAACGGATGGAAGTTTAAAGGTAGTGCAACCACAGGAAATAAAACGAAATTGGTCTAACTAGTTACGCAGTTCGGTACCGAGTGGCCGTTCCATAAGCCAGTACTGTTGCGCGTGCCATTATCAATTTTACGAAGCAACGAAGTTTGCCAATCGTTCGCGTAATTACACGTCGATCAAATAACTAACGAACCGAACGCAACAGCCAGGACGAGTTACGTGTAGCAAGTTGATGGTTACAACCGCTCACCAACACGGTCTACCAACTTTCCTGTTATACATCAGCCCTCTGCAAGAATACTCGCTGCGCTTAAAACGTCAGGACAACAAATTCGATAAAACATCACTCCACGACGAACATTAATCCAGTCTGAATCCCACTGTCCGGTCTCTCGGTTCCCCAGGGAATTCGATTTCCGCCTTAGTGTCGGAAATTGCCTTCGTAAAGGTCCCAGCAATTCGCACCGAAAAAGAATCGTCACGTGGTATATAGAGTCATTCAGATAGGTGTCGACATTATTCATTACGACAGGGTTCCTATCTTTACAGTCGATAACTGCTTATCTGAAACGTATAGAAAGAGAGCCCTGAATATACTAGAAGAAGGTGGTCCGGTCGAAATTATTTAACAATTGATATTGATGTTCCTAAACCAGGGTGACCAGGCAAGGGATTCAATCTTTTCATTTCACTGACTTTTCTCTGACTTTTCTCCGAGTTTCCGACAAATTTTCCTCACAGGAAAGTATTAAGAAAGCGAACTAATTTTCAGTAAAAATACTATTGATTTTTTTTTAAATATCGTATAACATCACTTTCAATATTTTGAAATCACTTCAAAATACTTAAAATTCGTAAAAATCTCTAGAATTCAAGATGAATTAGAAGTCTCCTAAAATTCATGCAAATTTCTTCTTGACAAATATTTGACATTCGTCAATATTTCATGAATACCCTTAAATCTTCACTGATTGTTTTAATATTCATCAAAATTATTCCAAATACTACAAATTCCTGAAAAAACTTCAAAATTTTTTTTTATTTTCTACAATCCTTTAAAATTCTAGAAAATATTTTTAAAATCTTTTTAAATATTTCAAAATTCCAGGAGGAACTTTAATGTCTCTTAAAATGCGTCAAAATCTTAAAATTATTGGAAACTTATTGACATCTATTAAAATTCAATGAAATCCTTCACAATTTTACAACAATTTTTTACGAATTATATCAATCTCGTGAAATACTCTAAAATTCAGTAAGGATCTTTGAAATTCTCGAAAATACATTAACATCTGTAAATAACAACTCTTGGAAACAAAAACCTCAAAAAATTCTTCAAAAATTAAAAATAATTTTTGAAATTTTTTATTAATTCCACGAGGAATATTTAAATTCCTGAAAACCATTTTAAAAATGTCAAAAGTTCTTAAAATTTTTATAAGTTTCTTAAAATTTTTTACAAATCCGAAAAAACTTTAAAATCTTTTAGAATACTTAAGGGTCTCTTGAAATTCCAAAAAATTCTACAAAATCTTTTGTAAATCATAAAAATCCCGTGAGATTCTCTAAAATTTCAATCAACTCCCCTAAAATCACTTTAAAAATCAAAATTTCTTAAAATTTTTGCAATCCTTTTAAAATTCTTTAAAATTCCACGAGAATATTTATAATCCCTCAACGTTTCTTAAAACTCTTCCAAGTTTCTTAAAATCCTTTATTATTCCATGAAAAACTTGTAAAGAAATTTTGTAAAAATTCCATAAGAAACATTAACAATTCTTAAAATCACTTTTAAAAAATTAAAATTTCTTAAAATTCTTACAAGTCTTTTAAAATTCTCAAAAATTCCACAAAATCTTTTCAAAATCTCTAGAATTATTTAAAAATTCCACAAGCAACTTCAATGTCTCTTAAAATGAGTCAAAATCTCTTAATATTATTGGAAACTTATTGAAATCTTTTAAAATTTCAATGAAATCCTTTACAATTTCACAAGATTTTTTTATGATTCATATAAATCTCGTGAAATCCTTTAAAAATCAAAAATAATTTTTGAATTTTTTTTTATTATTCCACGAGGAATATTTAAATTCCTTAAAAGCATTTTAAAATGACAAAATTTCGTGAAATTTTTACAAGCTTCTTAAAATTCTTAAAAATCTCTTAAAATTCCAAACAATTCTACAAAATCTTTTATAAATCATAAAAATCTTGTCAGATTTCTTTAAAATTCAATAAGGAACTTTGAAAGTCCATAAAATATAATAAAATTTGTAAATAAACTTGAACTGAACCTTTGAGATACCTAAGTACCCTTTTTAGACATTTCCACAGTTCTTGATTACTTTTAGTTAAATATCTACTTAAAATGTTTACAGCTGTCCTTAAATCAGGTCATGTGCAAAGCTTTACATACATTAAACATCCGATAAGATTTTGACAAGGTGCGTCAAATTTCTCATCAGAGTTCAAAGCTGTATAGTTTAGTTTATTTCCAAGAGACGTACTGACAGATTTACAGTCAGACATATTAAATTTACTCAGAATTGTTTTTATATATGCACTTTGATCCAAGGTGATTCTGTCTTCATTTCTATTAATTTTAATTCCTACAAAAAGTTTAATTTCTTTTAAATCTACCATGCCAAATTGATTCTTTAAATAATTTTTGAATTTGTTCATGTTTTCAATATCAGCAGTCGCAATAACGAGATCATCTACATAAAGAACTACATAAATATTTTTAGATATACTTCTTCTATCCAAAATATAAATGCAACGATCAACAGCAGAATTTTTAAAATTCTTTTCTAAAAGCTCTTTTTCAAACATCTCAAACCGACATCTTGCTGCCTGTTTTAAACCATAAATTGCTTGATTTAATTTATAGACTTGATTGGTTTTGTATTCAACACCCTCAGGAATACCGTTCAAAAAAGCAGTTTTTACGTCCATATGATGAACTAGTAAATTAAACTGATTTGAAAAAGCAAGAATAAATCTAAAGCTTGAAATTCTAGCAACTGGTGCAAAGGTTTCATTATAATCTTCTAAATATTCTTGACTGAAACCACGAGCAACAACGCGGGCTTTATATTTCAATGGATTTCCAAACTCATAATTTTTTATAGTAAATATCCATTTACAATCAAAAATATTTTTATTTTCTGGTTTTGATACCAAAGTCCAAGTTTTATTAGTTATTAGTGAATTAATTTCGTCTTTTATAGCTTGTTCCCATTGAACTTTATTTTCACTATTTTTAACTTTATTATAAGTACTTGGAATTTTAAAAATTATAGATTGAGCGCACATGAAATAATCATCCAATGTGTTATCTTTATTATAAGATTTACGAGATTGATTTTTGATCCTATCACTCCTTCTAGGTTCAGAAAATTTGTCTACCTTACTTTTCTTTTCTTGAGATAAAGAATTTGTGTGCACATCTGCTTCAATTACAGATTTATTAGATTCCAGATCTAATTTTGCTATCTTTTCGGGTATCCTTTCAACCCTATCTTTTGACATATCTAATTTCTCATTATTAAATTTCTGAGACTCTACCATTGATTTTGACTGTATGTCAGATGCATCAGTTTCATTTCTGGAGTTTTCAAAATTAACTCCTTCAAGCCTTGCTACAGGCCTGGATACCTTAAAATTTGTCTCATCTACAATAACATCTCTTACTACTACAAACTTTTCAGTTTCCACATCCCACACTTTATATCCGTTCAGTTCATATCCAACCAGAATACCTTTCAAAGATTTTTCTTCGAATTTAGTTTTTCTGATTTTATTATGCCTAGAAATTCTTTATAATCCTTCGAAATCCTTAGAAAGTTTCTAAAATCTGTTAAATAAACTATAAAATCTATATACACTGAAAAAAAAACTTAGTAATGGCAACTAAAACGTTTTGTTACCTCAACTAAATTTTGGTTGTCAACACTAAATTATTTTGTTTGGCCAACAAAATATTTTGTTGAACCAACCAAATTTTTTTGTTGGGTGTTTTTGTTGGCGTAACAAAACTTCTTGTTGGCCCAACCAAACAAATTGGATGCACGATTACACATGCGCGTCCGCCAGTTCTGACTTACGTGATACTTTAGTGAGATTTTTATCAAATATTCTATGTGCTAGATTAGCCGTGTGGTTTAAATTGCATTCGATACGTTAGAGGTTAGAGATAAGTCTTTATAGGCAGTTCGAATCCTGGTCGGGGAAAAATTTTCTTTCCTATTTTTCGAATCGTAAAAAGCTTGCGATAATATAAATAAATATAATTTAAGTAAAAATAATACAAAAATCATTTAAAAATAAGCCAAAATAGTTAATTAATTGAAAAGTAACTACTGTCAACAAAATAATTTTTTGGACCAACAAAACAGTTTGGTTGGGCCAACAAAAATGCTCAACAAAAGAATTTGGTTGGCCCAACCAAAACGTTTTAATGGCTGTATATCAACCAAATTATTTTGTTGAGCCAACCAAATTTTGGTTGGTCAAACCAAACAGTTTTCTCAGTGTATGCAATGTGACATAAATAACATAGTTAGCATAAATATCAATTTCTATTTTTCCTGACAACTACTCGCATTTCCCTGTCAATATAATTTGAATATACATCAATACCTCTTTCACTTATTTGTAAATAATGGTTCTTTTTGATCAACAATCGTCTAAAAATTCTAAAAAGTAAAAGATGTTCCATACGATCAGAGCTAGACTTGCTATCATATCGTCCAAATGAAAGAAAGCAATTGGCGAAGTTTGCTAAGGTGGTCGGTGGAGCTGAAAATTTATGACCGCAATGTCCATAAACCTCATCGTAATCGTATTCATAAGTATGCTTACATAGCTATAAGGGAGCAGACATGTCCCAGGTGTCTGGGATCCCACGACCAACATCGCAACGACCAGTGGTACCGAACCCCTTGCGATACTGGGTGTATTCTAGGAATACACTCCAAACGCACAAAGGCCGAGGGTCTGCCGCACACTTGATTGTCGCATAAATTAACCTCTGCTTAAGCAAAAGCGGCCCGTTGCCGTCGTTTGTTATATGCGAGGAACTTCGCTCTGAGATTTGCTCATACGTGAATACTGAACACCCCCCTTTCTCCAGGGAGTTACGTTAATGGTTGTAAACTTGTACGGAAGCGCACGAGCAACCAGCAAAACAAAAAAACAACCAACCCCTTAGCAGACGCCAAGTGCTCCACGAGTTAAATTGTTTAAGCAGTTGCGTCTCTCTAATAAGAGACACAGTAGACTTTTATAAGAGAGATTAGAGTTTAGAGATTAGGAGGTATAATTTTTCCTAAGAAAAATTAGACGGACGAAATCGATTATCGACTTGTAGAACATAGTTTGATTGAAATTTTAAAGTATCTCATAAGATTTTTATGATTTATAAAAAATTTTGTAGTGATTTTTTAGAATTTCGAAAGGAATTTAAATATTTCTCGTATAATTAAAAAAAAAAATTTTTTTTTATTATTTTTGATTTTGGAAGAATTTGCTGAGGTTTTAGTCTCGAATAATTTTAAGAGGCATTAAAGTTCCTCGTGGAGAATTTTAAAGGATTTTAAATTCAGCCATGGAATTTTCAAAATATTCCGGAGAATGAAGAGATTTTAATGATTTTTAAAAGACCTATTTATTGGCATCTTTAAGAATTTCATGATATTTTATAAGATTTCTGATAATTTTTAAGAATTTCAACAGATTTTTCTACTTTTTAAAATATTATATGTAATTTTTAAGGATTTCATGAAATTTAATGATATATTTATATTCCCCAGTTTCTGGGAATTTTAAGAGATGTTCTCAAACTTGAAGAGATTTCGAAGGTTTCAGGGATTAAATTTCCAAGAATTTTAAGACAATTGTGAGATTTTAATTACTTTTAAAAGTCTTTATTGGCATTTGTAAGGATTTTATGAAATTTTATGAGATTTCTTATAATTTTAAGGGATTTTAATAAAGTTTTCTGACTTTGAAAAAAATTTTATGGAATCTGACAAGATTTATAATTCTTTTAATGGATTTTAAAGGATTTAAAGGGTTTTTAAATACTATCGTATAATTTTAAAGAATTTCAAGAAGTTTCTGTGAATTTTAAGAGATTTCGAAGGTTTTTGTTGAGATTTTAAGAGATTTAGATAGAAAAGCTTCTGGGATTTCAAGTCTTGGCGTGGAATTTCGAGTAATTTCGAAATTTTGAAAGGTTTCTGAGAAGTTTATGGTATTTTAAATGTTATGGAATTTCCAAGAATTTTAGCAGAATTACGAGATTTGAATGACTTTTAAAATACTAATATTTTTTTGGCATTTTTGTAAGGATTTTATTGAATCTGACGAATTTTCTAATACTACAACTAAATGTTTAGTAAGAAAAATTGTCAGTGTTGATTATGGAAAGTCTCTAATCGTAAGAAACCATATTTACTAATTACGGAGGTGTGGATATATATTTCCCAGCTTGATAATTATTCAATGTTAATTTCCCGATGACTAGAACCACCGCTTCACGCACGTGGCTTTTTGCCGAGTACTCCGCGGGGAGCATTTTGCCTCCTAATGGCTTTCATCGACCGTAACTTTATTCGGCCGTTTTTACTGTCACAATTTCGTTAATTAAAATTCGACCTACCTCGGGCTGAATGTGCCAATCAATCTAATATTCTCTCTCTAGATGAAAATGTATTATTATATATTATTTTATAATATAAAATCCTATGAATACTATAAAGACTATAAAATCCTCTAAAATGATAAATCTGATCTTCCTCCTAAAGATTTCGGGAGATTAGAAATTGAGATGGAGAAGTTTGAAAATGGACAGAGTAAGAAATCTGGCATTCTGAAAAGTGAAAGACGAGAAAACAATTTCTCGTCTCCATTAGTGGAATCCGAGAGAGTGCTTGCCATGCCAAGTGGTCTCTATCACTGCTTGATATAATTTATGCATGCGGGTGTAGGGTGTACGTGTTGGAGAGAGAAGTTCAGTTGTACCAACCGTCCCGTGGACAATGTACTTGGCAAATAGCCAACCGGACTGCAACCCAACAAACCTACCCATTGTCCAACTCCGTCCAGCCCTATATCAGATTCCTGGTTCGTATAAGCCGACCGGAAGAGACACAACCCGAAATTTCGAGTAGACTAGCCTCTACAATTTATATATTCGTCCACCCCATCCGCGAAACTCGCTTTCTCCAACTCTCAGATACTTCCGTTTTCAGAATTTCGACAACTCTAATTGACTAGAGGAACTACTAAGGTTGATGCATCATTCATCATTATTTTTTATAGCATTAATCACTTAAAATCAATTTAAAAAAACTCTACATTTCTTAAAATTCTTACAAGCCTTTGAAAATCCTTAAAAATGCCACAAAATCTTTTAAAAATCTCTTAACATTTTTGAAAACTTATTGAAATCTATTAAAATTCCATGAAATCCTTGACAATTTCATTGAATTCAACAACGTGGATTTTTCAATAAAATACAAAAAATTTCTAGTCCTAAATAAAATTCCCGTGTTTTTCCCAGTTTTTCCCGGTCAAATAAAATTTGATCCACTTTTTTCCCTGTTTCCCGGTCCGTTAGACACCCTAACTTGATTACGAAATTTACACTAAAAAACAAAATTGTTTTCTAATTAGTCCCTTTCTGGAGGAACTTTTTCTGCAGAAAATTTGTTACTGATAGGATGAAAGCTTTCGCTATTGTCTAATAGAGTTACCGAATCCTGGATTACTGGAAAATACGCCCGATAGCGAAACATTGCCCCCCTACCCCGACATACTCGAAGCGTATAGGGATCGACGTTACTAGCGCTTCTCGGGGTTTTATCGGTGGATTAGCATTGCTTTACATAGTCTCGAACTGGTTTGCATAGGTTTTGGACCTCTGTATACCAACGACCCCGTTACCGCATCGAGGGCCCCAAACCAATTTTACTCGGGGCGAGCGGGGTAAAAAAAGAAAACAGCACAAACCTCAGCACCGCCTGCTGCAGCAAACGAGCGATTTAATAAATTTTTTTCTCAACCCTCTCTTGAAAAAATTCTCGTGATATTGAGAAATTTTCATACCAACTTTCTTTCTTGCAAGGATTTTTCGAAATTTACAGTAATTTTAAATGAATTGGCCACAGAAGAGGGTCTTATTAAGTGGAAACTGCATAACGAAAAAATAAAATAAAATCCTACCTTAAAAAAGTGATCCTGTCTTAAAAAATTTTAGAATTTTAGAAGATTTATTAAAATTTTAGAAATATTGAAGGATATCACGGAATTTTATTAAATTTATTCGAATTTTTACGAAGTTTTAAGGAATTTTACCAGTTATGGGTGTTTTATAGAATTTAAAGAAATTTAAAGAAATTGGATTTTTAGATATTTTGAGTGGTTTAATTGGATTTAATAGAAATTTAAATGATTTTAAGGAATTTGAAAAGATTTTACAAATTTATTGAGATTCTTAAAATTAGACTAGGAATATCAAATTTATATATTTTAAAGCATAAAATCATAAAATATTTAGTAATTTTAAGGATTTTCAAGGAATTCAAGGGATATTAAGGTGTCATGTCAGCATGACATTAATTAACTAATTATTAATTAACTAATTATTAATTAACTATTAATTAATTGTTCGACTATTAAGTAATTAATCATTATCATAATCACCATTGACAACATGTAACCATCACATCATAAGCCATAGTTATAATTATAAACACTAAGTTCATTTACATTTATGTCAATGACCCTTACGACCCGAGCCACCTGCAACACTAATAAATCTCTAAATCTACAAGAGGACATCGACTGTCATACCCAAACTCACGCCTTCAAAGGAACACTATAAACTCTACCCACAAGAATCATACACACTCTCAACCACTCAACGCATCTGTGAGAGGTCTAGAAACCACCCTCGCTAGTGCAACTGACCCAAAAAACAGATGGACACCTGCAGAGTATCCGTGTGCACTAACATTAGTCTATTGAAATTTTGCCGCACACGGACACCGCTCTAACACTACTCTATTGAAATC